>JBBPCZ010120677.1:0-10239 GCA_037974445.1 Brycinus macrolepidotus | reverse complement strand
CACCCCTGCCACCCCCCACACTCACACACACCCCTTCCACCCACCCCCACACCCACACCCACCCCTTCCACCCACCCCCACACTCACACACACACACCCCTACCCTCACTCACACCCCTTCCACAAATGTCCCACACTCACACACACACACACACCTTCCACCCACCCCTACCCTCACACACACCCCTTCCACCCCCACACTCACACACACTCCTTCCACCCACCCCCACACTCACACACACTCCTTCCACCCACCCCATGCCCAGGACTGGTACCTTACAGTCGTCCAGTTTTATTGGACAAACACTACATTGGTTGGCCGCAGCATGCAAGAAGAAGAATATGGGTGGATTTCCTCACCGTGGATGTCTGCATGAGGAACTCGTAGTCGTCTCTGTCATCAGCCATGACCTCCTCCGACAGACGAGCTGAAGAGTTACTCGTGTTGAAGTCGGGTTTAGACCTCTTCAGCAGGAACCTGTGGGACACACAGTTAACACTCGGTCAGGGTACACACTGCTGAGGGTCACGTCCTGCACTCATGTTCATTCAGCCCTCGAGTGCAGTAACCCACCTCTGTTTGAGCTTGGACGGTTTCTCCTGGTTGTAGTCCTTGTGGTTGTTAAACTCGTCCTTGTCTTTGTCCGGCCCGTTCGGACCCATGTGGCCGTGGGCGCTCTTCATCAGCACCTCAAAGTCTGAGACCGTCTCGAAATCCTCCAGGTCCTTCTTCGGGGAGAAGAAGCTGCCGTTGGCCGGGAGCGTCCCTCCGGCCGACTTGGCGAAGCCCTCGGCGCACTCGATGGGCATGCTGAGGCGGTAGAAAACGATGTCCGTGTTGCTGTTCTGCGACCCGAACGACCTCTGAGTGACCTTTAAGCATGGCGAGCTCTCCACTGTGCCATCAATTCTCGTGACCTTTCAGAAACAACAACAACACACACACACACACACACACACACACACACACACACACACACACACAAACAATAGAATATTTCTGTTGAACATTCCAGTAAATGAGGTTAAGATAAATAAGCAGAGCCAGTGATGTGCTGTGTGTTTGTGTGTGTATGTGTGTGTGTATGTGTATGTATGTATGTGTGTGTGTGTGTGTTTGTGTATGTGTGTATAAGTGTGTGTGTGTGTGAGAGCAGACCTCGATGTGTTCGTGCTCCGCTGGTACAGGGATGAACTGAGGCAGCCTCTTGCTGAGCCACATGGTGATGTCTCGGTTCATGTTGACGGCGAAGGGCTCGTATCCCTCCTGCAGGCCGCAGATGGTGAAATACTTCAGCGTGCTCACATCCTTCCCAAAGTTCATACGGCCCATCTGACTCACACCCAGACTGCAGACCGGGATAAAACCTGCCCGGAGAACAACGGGAGCACAGAACAGAACACAGGAGGAGGTCCGTCACAGCACAGATACATATCACGAAAAAAAAACCCCAATTGATTAAACACATTTACACACACACACACACACACACACACACACTTGTACACATACACACACATACACACACACACACAGAGCACAGATACATATCATGGGGAAAAAAAAACAATTAATTAAACATGCATATATATATGTAGATATATAAGTACACTTATTAATTACAATGTGTTATATATATGAAAACAAAAACAGATTGTAGATTATATTTATTCTATGCACGTGGTATTAATTAAAAATATGTTGAATAATAAAAAAAAAAAAAATATATATATACACATATTAAAAAAGTAATAATAATATATATATACATTTAAAAAGTGTTATATGAATCTATAAATATAAAAATGCAGAGATCTTATATGTTTCGTGTGTGTGTATATAAACTATTCATTAGTAATATGCTATATGCAAATGTATTTAAAAAGCCTTAAACACGACAAACACTGTGCATATGAAGCTTGTAATTTACATGTTTACATGTTTTCATGTTTACGTTTTACACTTTTACACATGTTCAGGGTAGTAAAGTGATATAGAACTGGATTTCTGCCCCTGGATTAAGCCTAGACCTAAATTACATGGAGCTTTTAATACTGAAACACAACCGACATCACGGTTCAGTCCAAGACCAGGCCTAAACCAAGTCTATAAACCAGGGCAGCTGCAGTCTGATGCTCACTGCAGTGTGTGCTGTACCTCAGTGACCAGTAGGTGGCGATAAAGTCTTCTTTTTAAACTAGTAGGGGGCAAGTTCACGCAATTGGGTTTTTAAAGACAGTCAAAAAACACCTCGTCCACCCTGACTGGTGCGATGTTTGGGGCTGTGTGGATATAGAGACATCACAGTGGATGGAACAAACACAGTTTGGTGTGTGTGCGAGTGTGTATGTGTGTGTGTGAGTTTGTGTGTGTGTGTGTGTGTGTGTGTGAGTGTGATGATCCTTGTTTTGCTGCATCAGCTTAGCAGGTCTTAACAGTGCTTAGCCATACAATAAGCCTGTTCAGACAGAGAGCCATTCACTTTCATACAGGCACGCGCACACACACACACACACACAAACACACACACACAAACACACACACACAAACACACAAACACACACACACATATATATTTAACCACCCCCACATAAGATGCACGCACTAACGCACATAACACCACACACACATTATCAAACGCACACAGTGACACACAAAACCTCACACACAGACTTATGATAGACATGGAACAGACAAATAATTACAGAGAGCCATTCACCTTCATACAAGCGCACACCGACGCACACACACACACACACACGGACATATGATGGACATGCTATTACATGTAATTCCTATGTCGACCGCCCACTCCAATGAAAAGCACCCAAGAAAGTGGATCAGCGGAGTAAATGCCCTGCTTTTTCATTCTGATCAAGCCTGCAGAGATGCAGCAGTACATTTGCTGAGATGCCACAAAGAGGCCTTTCTACTGAGCGAAATTCAAGAGGATCGCCCCGAAGCAAGAAGAGCAGGCTTATGTACTGGCAGCACCAGGTCAGCGTGAGCTGCTTTCCAGCTTCAAACCCTCAGCGAGTTTCAGCCAAAATAGAAACAGCTGAAAATATTCTGAACATTCCGCTGAGCCTGTTTAGCGATAGGCCAATATATAAACTGAGTGGGGTAGCACTGATTCATTTAGATGCGATTTAATTCTAATTATATAAAAATCTCTAAAAATATGAGCAGTAGGAAATAAATACGCCTCTATACATACTCAATTCTGCATGTCCTCAGAACTTATCACTCAGTTCACCACTCATCACTGAGGCATCACATACTCCATCCGTCACCCCATCATTCATCCCATCACTCACCTCATCATCCACCCCATCACTAACTCTGTCATTTAGCCCCCTACTCTCACCATCACTCAGTCTACTACTCAGCCCATCCCTTACCCCATCATTTACCCTTTTTCTAACTCCGTCACTCAGCCTGTCATTATTTCTTCTAACCTGGGTATTCACAATGATGTCTCCATGTTTGACACACCTTCTTCCACTTATTCACTAGCTCAATCACTCACGCCATCTCTCACTCCACTGGAAAATACATCCGTTCATAATGTAGGTACAGAAATACAATGGCTCGAATACGAACCCCTGGGGCACTCCACACCTGACGGCACCTGGAGAGACTCCAAATGTCTTTCAGTAAAAAAAGGGGTAACTTTTTTTTTTCCACAGTGACTGCGTCACACACTCAATCAGCTCTGTTTACTGACCTTCCCAGACCTCAAAGTCTTTGAAGGCAAGTTCGGAGCCCGAGTCATCCAGCAGTACCTCTCCGTTCAGCGTGAACATCATGGTGTGTTCGTTCATGTCCACCATGCAGCCCACCACATCACCCGCTAGCCACGAGCGCCCAAAGTGCTCATTCCCCTGGTGCCACCGCTGGGCCTGGAATTCACACACACACACAAATATATTGTACACATGTTCTCACAAATGTGTGCTGTCTGTCAAAAGGTTGGGGGTGGTTAACTTTCTTTTGAAGTTTGAATTTTTATGCGTTTTTTGTGTGATTGCGGAAGCAATCACATGATTGTTCTTGTTTATTTATTTATTTATAGTTGGAATTTAGCACCTCTTCTCCTCCTACAGTTTTTGAAATATTGGCACGTCAAAACGTTTGTTAATATCCGATGTAGTGCACGTGTATTCAGATTTTTGATCGGTTGATCAGGGTCTGAGTTGACTTTGTGGTCAAGTTGTCTCTGTAATGTATGGCGAGAGAGAGTGAACTGTCGAGTCATCTCTAAAATGTGTGTTGGAGAGAGAGTCTGTGACATCTTGGCTACGGTGGCCGGAAAGCAACAAAACGCGGAACAACAGTTTAGTCTTGTGGGGCAAAAGACACAGCAGACTCATAAACAGACCTCAAGACACTGAAAAACAGATGGGTCATTGTTGTGACTGAATTAAAAATAATCAGCTTGTGAATGTGGCTATGGCCATCCTTAACCATAAGTGGCTTGGTTATAGACAGCAGGTTAACGTCCCCTTGGTGGTTCAGTGGTAAGATGCCGGGCACTGAATAGACAGATTCAGAAGAGGTGCCAGTTCGAATCCACGGTGTGTGTAGATTTTTTTTTTTTAACACAAACATTTTTTTGGCCCAATTTTTTGGACCATGTTTGTGTGTGTCCAAACACTGGTTTTATAGCAACCACGCAATCACACTTTGAATTTTCTCACAGAAAAGCAATCTAGTTTAGAACTTGTACTGTAAAAATCCAGTGTGGGCAGAGAATAAATGAACCACACAGGAATCCACCATATACCACACATTTTTATCTGGTGGATACACACACACACACACACACACACACACACACTTAGCCTCTCCATCTGTAGAGCTCTCACTGTGTGTGATCAGATGATGATGATGATGATGATGAGGGCTCTCCTCTCTACTCTGGTGCTATATTTGGTGTACTTTCCTCTTCTTTCCACGCAATCCCACTTCTTTCTATTTCTCCCTCGCACATGCTATCTTACTCACTCCCTGCACCTGGGCCTGTGTACTCTGACTCACGCTGGTTGGAACAGAGAGGCAGCTGAGGCCAAAGCCAGCTCCCACACTCACACATACATGCTCAGTTCACAGTCACTATGAGCTTCACACTCCCGCATCAAATAAAGATTTTTCTATGTCCATGGATAAGTGGGCTAACAGGGCTATTTTTAAAACCTCAATCGATACGCAGCCTCAAAGCACCATGTTTAATATGAACAATAAAAATCAGATGTTCTGAAAGATACTGCACTTGTAAGAGACATCTGTCTCAGCCTTTTCTGGGTATCTGCTTTAACTGTAATCATCAGCAGCTTGTTCAGAAACTGACAAAACAGTGAAATTAGACAAATACAGGGGTCCTAATATAAACCCTTGAGGCACGCCACATGCCAAAGGTGCCTAAAGAGACAAAGAACACATCAGTTTATTACTGTTTCTCAGATCTTCCATTTTAAACTCACCTTAAAGCCATCAAACACAAAGGCCTGGTCATCGGAGCCCAGTTCTTGATCTGGCAGGCAGCCCGGGCGAGCCCAACCCACCCGCATCTCACCTGCCGTCACCACCTCCAGCTCAAAATACCACTTGCCAGCATTCACGCTGTAGGTCTTTTCTGCTCGGAAAATCCGGAAACGCTCCGCAGACATGTTGTTGATGTCGGCTCGGGCAGCTGAAGAAGGTGGCAAAGGGGATAATTATAAATCATAGTTCTAATACTGCACTTAGAAAAGATTCATTTTTATCCAAATATATTTGTAGCAGTGTTAAAAAATGTGTTCAAAATGTAAATGTCTCACTTAATGTGATCAAACAGACCTGATTTTCTATAATAAAATAGTTAATAAAAGGACTGAACTCAGCGTGAGGAAACAAAGTCAATAGTTACACCAAAAAAAAAACCTAATTTACAGTTTCCCTCTTAACCCAAATGTACATAATCAAACAACACACATATGGTGTGTATATATATATATATGTACATATATATATATATATATATATATATATATATGATCTTTTTTTATGCAATTTTTTGGACTACATTAATAAATCAACATAAAGATGATCATAATAAATCATAGTTTATGATGTCAATAAATTAGCATGTCAACAAAAACATATTCTCTGTAGCCCAAATCATGCAGACCTATACTGTCCTGTTTCAAATTTCCAACTCTGAATATTAAAACATGTAAAAGATGTTCAGCCTCATGATGGCCTGTTTTACTGTGACATACATTCAGAGACAACAACACGACACTCTAGCTGCAGAAAAACATTAACTCTATATGAGCTCCTATTGTTCAGCTCACTTTAGATGACAGGAACAAAAAGAGACATGGCATAAAAAAGGCAAGATGGATCTGTTCACTGATCAGCCGGAACATTAACACCACTGAGAGGTGGTGTTACATTGATGATCATATTACAGCGTCTCCTGCTGAGGGGGGAGATATTAGCCAGCAAGTGAACAGTCAGATCCTGAAGTTGATGCTGGCAGCAGGAAAAAATGGCAAGAATAAGGATCTGGGTGACTTTGACAAGGTCTAAACTGTGATGCTAAACAACTGGGTCAGATCATCTCCAAAACAGCAGGTCTTGTGGTTGGTTCCCAGTGTGCAGTGATCAGTACCTACCAAAAGTGCTCCAAGAAAGGACAACCGGTGAACCAGCGACAGGGTCATAGGAGCCCAAGACTCACTGATGATTGTTTAAAGTGAAAGCTAGCCCATCTGGTCAGATCCGACAGAAGAGCTTCTGTAGCACAAACTGCTGAAAAAGTTCATGCTGCTCTGATAAAAAAGTGTGAAAACACACAGTGCATCACAGCTTGCTGCGTATGGGACTGTGTAGCTGCAGACCGGTCAGAGTACCCATGCTGACCCCTGTCCACCGCCAAAAGCGCCTACAATGGGCATGTGAGCCTCAGAACTGGACCACGAAGAAATGGAAGAAGGTGGTCTGGTCTGATGAATCATGTTTTCTTTTACTTGTGGAAGGCCAGATACATGGGGATAAGATGGCACCTTCATGACAGTGTTCTCTATTGGCACTGTCCTCTTTCAGCAGGATGATGCAACACTGCTAACACTGTTAAGGAACGGTTTGAGGAACACGACAAAGAGTTCAAGGTTCTGATTTTAACTCCAAATCCCCCAGATCTCAATCTGATCAGCATCTGTGGGATGTGCTGGACAAACTAGTTCGATCCATGGAGACCCCACCTCACAACGTACAGGACCTAAAGGATATATCTGTTATATCTAGTGTGCTTTCATATCTAGCCTTAAAAACAAAGACTGCATCACTTTTCCACTTCTTATGAATATAACCAGCTAGTTTATATAATAGAGACTATCCTCTGTTATATAGATCCATAAATCTGACCAGGCTCTAAAAGGTGACCACCCGCTGTAACTCACTGTTCATCAAATAAAGACACGGATGGACGGATGCGCTAATAAAACTTTAGGGTCGCCAGTACTTCAACTCCGACAATGAAAAAGATTCTTTGGCCTTTTTATGGACAGTGTTGAAGACGCTGATGTCCAAACACATTTCAGACTCCTCAAACTTGTAGATAATACAAATACAGAGCAGTATTTCCTTAACAGAATCTCCCGAACTACCTGTTTTTAACCCTCCTATTGTGTCTGAGGTCAACTTGACCTCAGACTGTTAAAATGATATTGAGTTCACTGTAATTATCGTCAAACCTCCCTCTGCTTTAGAGCTACAACTGAACATAATCAGACCTGTAGAAGTTTGACAACCACTGATAGTTGGGAGGGACATATTTTCCTCCACAATTTTGGTATTTCCAACCATGGGGGCTTTATTATATTTATGTTTTATTTAAAGCACTATTTAGGTAGTTAACAAAGAAACAAAGAACCTGAAACACATGAACTTGGGTAGCTATTTTAATTTCAACCATTTTCTGGAAATTTTAATTGCTGGGGTCAAACTGACCTCAAGCATAAAGGATGTTAGGAAATTTGAACAGAACATGAGGGTTAACCTCTGAACAAAAGGACCACAGACTTGCTGTCAGAGCAAAACCTCATTTTTCCAAAATAGTAACTTTATATATCTTGGTTTTTAGTGTAAGGTAATGGAATAAGTAATTTGGACAATTTCTGCTGGCTTGTCTGTCGATAAATTCTAATGAATGCTAAACAGAATGCGTAACTAACTATAAACTAGCTGAATATTTGCTCCGGGTTGGTTCATACCGTGGTCTTGGTCAGGCGCCTCCAGGTTGTATCCATAACCCAGCAATGTCCGCACAGCCTCTCTCAGGCTGTCCTTGTTGGATTTCTTGGTTCTCTCATCCAGAAGGACGTAAGGCACCAGGCGTGGATTCCTCTTGTTTTTCACATCCTATAGAGAGACGGGGGGTGGAGAGTAAGAAGGCCATATATTATGTGAGCGCAAGAAGCTGTGGGTTCTAATGTGCTAATTTATCATGTCATCTGGGGATATTTTTGTACTTTATTTATCTTTAAAAGTCAAATAATCTCCCCTTCTCCACCTCTGAATATGGGTAAAAAATAAATACAAATACACAAGGAGAAAACAGAGATATCCGAAAACATTAACTTAAACGGCTTAAACCTTAAATGGCTTTTATTTTGGATAGGAAATCATTCTAATAGTATTTAAATTTTATTTTAAACTTTCTAAACATGGTCAGCTACACCCCACACATGTTTATGGTGCACTGCTATTCAAAAGTTTGGAATTACTTGCCTTTTTAACAACATTTCGATGTTTTTTAAATTAAAAATAAAAAAGAACAGTATCTTTCTTTAAAAGACTGCTTTTACAATGTGTAGAGCTTCGGTTCTGGCAGGCTGAAGGTTGAAGGCATATTAAACCAGACAGGTGTTTGGTTTACTTTTGACATCTGCAGCTAAAACTGAGACTAAACTAAAATTCTCTACTAAAGACTTGCAACTCAATTCAGACTTCCACCACAACTCGGACTAGCGCCCAAGAGACTCAAGACTTAGCTTGGACTAGTGACTCTGTGGCTCGAGACTCAACTTGTACTCACACCTCTGCAATTTAAAACTCAACTCGGACTCACACACCAGGGAATCAAGACTCAACTCGGACTCACACTTTTGCGACTCAAGGTTTGGACTCAAGAATCAACTAAAACTCACACATCAGCAACTCCAAGACTCAACACAAACTTGTGCTTCAGACACTCAAGACTCAACTTGGACTCGTACTTCAGACACTCAAGACTCAACTCAGACTTTCACTTCAGACACTCAAGACTCAACCTGGATTCACACCTCTGTGACTCAAGACTCAACTTGGACTGGCACTCTAGAGACTCAAGACTCAACTCAGAATAGCGCCACCGTGAGACTCGGGACACAACTTCTACTGACACCCCAGAAACTCAGTAAAGACTCAAATTCTATTGACACCCCCAGACTCAAGACTCAATGTGGACTTGAGATGACTCAAACTCAGACTCAGACCCCAGAGACTTGATTCTACCTCAGGCTCTAGAGGCTCAAATCTTAGTTTAGACACACCAGTAACTTGCGATTGGACCCCAGTGGCTGGCAACATGACTCGCCATCAGTCCCCAGAGGCTCGATACACTACTCAGACTCCCCAGACACTTGACCCGTGGCTTGACTCAGTTGTGAGACTCAAGACCCCCCCCAAGACTTGTACCTAAAAGACTCCACACTTGACTTGGACTCTGATTCAGACCTCAGAGACTTGACTCTATCTCTCAGCTCAGAAGCTCGATTCAGACTCATATCCCAGAGACACAAGAGACAACTTGGACTCGCACCCCCGTGGCTTGAGACTCGACTTGGACACTAAAACAAACTCAGATCACGCTCTTTATCTGCTGTAGCTCAGGAACTAACAGCCACTGCTTTACACACACAATAAAACCTCATCTTAATTAATCACACACCACAGAGGGACCTTAATATGTCTCCCACCGCTGAGATTCCACAAGTGTGTGTGTGTGAGTGTGTGTTTCCATGCACACAAGTGTGTCTAAGATACACAGTACTGTGCAAAAGTCTTGAGTCACCCCTCATTACTTTATATTTTTACATTATTCTATCCCTGTCAAACTGTCTTATCTTTGTCATGCTGAGGAGATTAAATGAAAGAAATGGGAACAAATGTTTTACTGCAACAGGCTGCAAAGTGCCTAAAGATACAAGGAG
>JBBPCZ010120676.1:0-10239 GCA_037974445.1 Brycinus macrolepidotus | reverse complement strand
ACACACACACACACACACACATATATATATATATATATACATATATATATATATATATATACTTTGTTCAGGGCTCTTTGTATAGAAGTCATTGTAAAACTCATATATCTATATGTAGATATATGAGTTTTACAATGACTCCTATACAAAGAGCCCTGGCGTACCATTGTCTATGCTGTTTTCCATTTATAACAACATGCTGAAACCCAGTGGTTTGACTACTGCTTGTATCAAGGCTTTACAGATCTATATAGGCATTGCTCTCAGAGTAAAGATAAATTATTCCCATATCAGTTAAACAGTTGCATTGCAGTTCAAGAGACCAAAGTCATTACATATATCTACATCATGAATCATCACTCAAAATGCAAATATGCATAAAATAATAAATCCAAAAGATACATTACTATAAAATATACAGCATATTCGTCCTCCTCAGAGGCCAGTAAAAGCAGCCATTGTAATAAATGCATGTGTAAAGCGCATGTGCTTAGTCTTTAACTGTAATCGCAGTCATTAAATGAGGTCAAATATATGTGGCACGCTTGCTTAGGAGCACAGTGTTGCCTCCTTAACCACACTGGTGCCAGAGAGAACCTCACAGGGCAATAAATCCTAAATGTTTTCAAGAATAAATGAACACTGACTCTGTGAGACTCTCAGACAAAACCTCTTTTTCAATCTGGTTTCACTTTCTACCAGGTTATTCCGGTTTTACACACTCAAAACCAGATAAAGACAGAGAGAAGGACAGAGTAACATGTCTTGCTCTTGAGGGTTCACAGACTGGGCCCCATAACTGCATGATGGTCGAATTCACAGTTTATAAAACAGGAAATCTGAAGCAGCACTGATAAGAGGCCTTCAACTGCAGGCTGTCCATCATTCTAACTGCAATATGACCACAGTGGGAAAAAAAAAAAAACTTCGCGGGGCTCCACAATATACAATCTCAGTTATGTCTTCAGTCAAGCCTTCGTGCGGAACCAAGTTTGTAACTACGATCAAAGTTCTACTTTACAGAAAAGTGACCAAGTGATGTACGAAATAAACCACATAAATCATATGTATATTTTTTACATTATATATATATATTTTTTTTTCTTTTTCATAACTTCATTACTCACTTTTTTACCCATTTCTACCCATTATTTGTTCTTTTATTTTATTATCCAGTCATTCTTCCATAAACAGCGACTATTCTTCAATGAACTGGTTTAAACAGTGTAATTTGTGTTGATTTGAGTTTTAATTTGAGAATTCTTTAACCGTTTATTTATCCATTTAAGCTGTGATGAATGTTGAAACCTATACACTAAAATCCACTTATGGTTTCATATTGTTTTGAGAGCTTTTTTCTCTTCTTAAATTTTTCTTAGTCTATAGTATGTGTGTAGTTTAAAGTACGTGTCTTGCATAACTGAACATGTCATGACACCAAGAAGCGTAGCCTCTTGTTCACAACTAAACACGGCTGAGAACCAATCATGTCACTGCTGACTGGTCTTTTCTACCACTGCATCATCAGAACGTCACTGTTTCCACATTGATTCTCATGATTACATGAAATAAAACCTAAAACTGCCACGTTCCGGACCTCATGCTGGTTACGATCATGTGCTGTATCTGTATTTGGACTAAAAACAGAAGTGGGTGTGGAATAATGCCAGAATTCCCTCTTTTGCATTGTTTTCATGTATTTATATATTTATTGTATTTTTGTGTATTTATGGGTGACAACAATACCCACTTGAAATCATTTTATTAGATTTACTTTAGTTTTGGGGTTTGTTACATTCTAGAAAGATCAGAAAAGTTTGCTTCAAACGCTATCAGAATCTATTCATTCATTCATTCATTCATTCATTCATCTATCTATTTGTTTGTTTGTTTTTTGTTTAGTTGTAGTAATTTAAGTTTCTATCAACTATTGCAATGCGGTCAGGTATACACTCAAGCAGTTGGTGTCCTGGTGGTTAGGAGGACACCAACCTGCCATAAGAAGGTTGTGGGTTTGAATCCCAGGACTGCCAATGGCACCAGTGAGGAACCCTTGAGCAAGGTACCGTCCCCACAGACTGTTCCCTGGGTGCCATTGTTCCATGGTACATTTTGGAATAAGTATAGATGTACTTATAAATATGGTCTTTCTACAGTTACAGTAATACATAGAGTTTACATGAGTCAAATACATAGGTCGTACATAATTAAACATTTTACACAATTACTACCAAAGTGAGTAGATGAAAGACAAAATTGAGTTATATTTCACTCACTCTGGAACTATTTACTTACTCGAGGAACAATAATACTGTAATTCTGGCATGCGTGTGGGAACTCTTTCCACAGCAGAACAATAAGCAGTGGGGCGGTGTTGGCAGGGAAGAGCATGCATGCGGCAGTGTGTGTGCGGAAGGAGGACCACACAGAGCAGAACAGGCCGGGATGTCTCAGAAATTCACGATTAAGTTCGTAAATTATATTTTTCCAAGTACAGTTACATTTCAAAGAGGCTGGACCAGTAGAAACTGTTCTGTTCAGTTCAGTAAGGTCTATGTATTTTTCAGAGGTAAGCATAAACAAACACACGTGTTTACAAACATAAACACGCAACAATAATACACACACACACACACACACACACACACACACTAGCTAACACACAAAAGGACTGGATCAGTAGAAACAATGACTTCAGAGAGGATTCAATGACATGACATGACTCTTTCTCTCTCTCTCTCTCCCTCTCTCTCTCTCTCTCTTGAATTATGGTGCTGAATCATGCTGTCGGACAATTCAAGGATTTTTGGTCCCTCCCCTTGTGTTTATTTATAGTTCCATCTCCAGGGAAACCACAGGAAGTATGATGCACTTCTTCAGAACAAGACAGGGAGAGAGGGAGAGAAAGAAAGAGAGAGTGACAGAAAGAAAGCGGGAGAAAGAGAGAGTGAGAGAGAGAGAAAAAAAAAGAGAGAAAGGGAGAGAGAGAGAGAGATAGGGAGAAAGAGAAAGACAGAGAGAGAGAGAGGGAGAGAGAGAGAGAGAGAGAGAGAGGGAGAGAGAGAGAGAGAGAGAGAGAGACAGAATCATGTCATGTCACTGAATCCTCTCTGAAGTCATTGTTTTTACTGATCCAACCCTTCTGTGTGAATTTGTTAGTGTATGTGTGTGTGTATGTGTGTATGTATGTGTATTAATGTTGTGTGTTTGTGTTTGCATGTGTGTTTATGTGTGCCTCTGAAATACATGAGACCGTTAGTGCACTTTCTTTATTAGAAATGTGGCTTAAATAAAAGCCTACCCGTTTCTTGGTGCTGCACAGAGCTGTGAGTGTGATGAGTGTTTCACTCTCATGGCGGTGTGTTCTCTGTGACCATAATGAAAATATGCTGACAGGTGTGAGGATGTGCAGCGTGGCAGCAGGAGAAGGTAAACATTCATGGAAGTCAAACAAACAAGCACACAATTATTCGCTTCAGTCTTGAGCAGTTTTGTAGATTTTCAAAAGCTTCAGCTTCACTTTTAACTAGATAGTCTGGCCAAAACTAGATATATTATTCCCCTTACCGGAAAGATTTGGTATCTGACATTGGCATTAGAGCTAAGATAAGATAAGATGAGATAAGATAAGATAAGATAAGAAAGAACGTCTTTTGTCATTAGCATGCTCCGTGCAACAAGAGAGACTAAAAGATAATAAGACAATAGAGGATTAAAAAAAAAAAAGACAATAAACAATAAACAATAGTGTGACACAATTACAGACATTATTGTAACAAAATAAACTGTAACACTGACATTGCTGTGTGTTGGATTTAGTGGTGTACCAGTAGATCAGTAGTGCAAAATGGTTTATGGAAGTGACTTAGTGTTAATGCAATAAAAAATTAAAATGAATGCAATAAAATGGCAGCAGATGATGAGGGGAGGAGATTAACATTTTGTAACATTCAGTCAATTTACAGATGAAACAATTGAGACTTTAAGAAGTAAAGTATTGGGGCTTATATCTCACTAACTAGCAATGTGTCATCACACTCTTTTCTGAAACTTCATTTATGTCAAATTAACTTGCTTAACTTGTTTTCTGACTCTTTATATATATATAAATGGACTTAGTATAGCTAAAATCAGCACCAGCAACCACCTTGAGGCCTGAATATTCTCCTTTTGTACAAATATTACCCTCATGTTAGCTCTTTCAGTTTAACGATTGCTTTAAATCTTGAATTCTTTCTGAAATGTGGATTAGTGAAGGACATTTAGATGTTGTCAATGTTCCCAAATCAGTGGCCAAAACATCAATTATCCATTGGCAACTTTGCTGATACCTTCTGTATCACATTTGTTCGAGGCTGAATTCATGAGATTGTGGAGGTATGTCATTGTAGTTATTAAAATAAGTCAAAGTAGACTTGGTTTAATCTTTATCACCCACAAGTTTTTTTTTTCTCCTATAACCCATGTAATCTAAACATTTGAAACAGTCCTCACACATTCATAAGTACCACTACTAATGTCAATACTTAAATACTACGTGCCATAACATACTCCTAACCACCATTTGTGTTACTCGTAATTCACTTAACTGAAAGTTACTTATCCTATTTATATTATATATACATATAAAAATGTATTTATTTATTTATTTATTTATTTATTTTTGTACATATAATATATCTGAATATAAAATATAATTATTACATATATTTATATTTATATCCCAGCATTTGTGTATATAGCATAGTGTATTTGTTTTAGATTTATTGTTCTGGTCTTTGTGTCTCAGTGAGACTGCACAGTTGTAACATAAGCAGTTTCCTCCAGGATCAATAAAGTTTTCTGATTCTGATTCTGATTATTATCCTTCCTCCAGTCACAAAATCTGATCTTTGAGATGGCAGGTAACAGCTATATCTCACTGTCCACTTAAGATGGACAGTGAATTTTGGGTTAATGAGCCTGGGCCCCCCAGTAGATCCTCTAAATCAGTGGTTTTCAAACAAGTCCTCAGGGACCCCCAGAAAGTCCATGATTTTGGTTGATCTCAACTCCCTAAATGTAGGTACTGAGCAAATTGTGGACTATTTTGGAGCCACTAAGGACAGTTTTTGAGAACTACTGCTCTAAATCTTGACTTATCTGCCAGTCCCTCAGTCTCTCTCTGATAAGCTCAAGCTCTTCCTATGGTGCGATGACAAGCTACCATGCCAGACACAGTCTCAACATGATAAACAAACTGGTAAAGACAAGCACAGCCTTTCTGTGTGATGTCAGTCTCCTGCAGATAACATGTAACAAAATTCCCGGCTATCGCTTTCTGTGCCACTGAGGGGAAATTATGGCTTACCGGTGTACTTGGTGATGACTCTGCATGGATAATTAAACATTTCAGACAAGAGAGGCTCTTTTTTGCCTGTAGCTTTTAGAGACTTTTAAAGTCTCAACCTGAGATTGCTCAGTTGTAAACAGCAAGGACATTTTATTGGTATGGTTCATAGTTTTATACCCTATTTGGATAGGATTCGTTTATCTGGAATGCATCTTTAATATTTTTTTGTATAAAACTCATGTAAAATTACTCTAAGACAAGTGAGTTTCTAGTGGGTTGTATTTTCTACAAATTCAGATGCAGTCATATGATCAAAGAAAACTAAAAGCTGATGATTCTGTGTATGTGTGAATCTGAAAGAATGCTTTACATCTGTGATGGCCATTCTAATAACCTCTTTAACCAACCTGCAGGATCTTAACTTTGCTACTTTATTTTATTTTCTACCTTCTGATAACACTCTCCCAGAGCACCCATCGTTTTGAGCTGACATCTACCTTGATATTCAAAGAAATGTGTATCCAGCTGGTACTCCAATGTTCAAATGTCCTAATGTGTATTTGCAAAATTAAATTTCATTAAAAGGCATCATAGAAACTTTCACTCTGGCTTCTCAGGGGGCATCTTCTCAACATGAAATCACGTAATACTCATTATGGAATTCTGCAATCTGATTTAGTTGCGACATGTGCAGTCCATTGTGTATCAGAAGACAGAAAAGCCTTATTTATCTCTGGCAATAAGTCGTCATTGAGGGATTTACTTAGTGAATTACTCCCAGGGAGTTCCCACCACTTCAGCAACCCAAACAAGCCAGATAATGACTGGATACACTAATGTGGGCATGTGACATAAACACACCCTCCCCCGCCACACACATTCATTGTCACACCTATTTCGGGGCCAGTACTTCCTTCCTAGTCAAAACGGCTAGCCTTGTGACATTCGCAGAAACCACTTTCTCTTAACGGCCACAGAAAAAAGCATTAGCCCCAGGTCAGGTGGCGTGTGTGTGTGTGTGTGTGTGTGTGTATGTGTAACACTGTTCGACGTACTGTTGGAACGTCTGCCGCCCCGCCTCTACTCTCTCCCTGGGCCTTCCACAAACATTAGCATATAAGGGGCGGCTATGGCAGCATTAGTCCTGGTCTGGGCCCACTACTGACTCACACAGCGTTGCTCACTTTGCCTAGTCACACAGCGACATTCACACTGGACCGTGTGCTTCATCATAGGACATGAAAGGCATTGTCACATTTTAGTGCAAACATCACCTGTTGGTAGCAAACGTGGGTGGTCAGTTCATTCAAAATTAATGTTCAGGAAACCTGATGAATGTTAAACAGTCGTAGCTTCATACTGGGGTGTTAAAACCAGGTCATGCAGGGATTCAGCACTGTTTTAGCATTTAGCATTTTCTCTAACCCACACTCACGACTCAACACTCAAAGGCCTTCAAAAATGGATGCCTGCCTGATAAAGGAAGTCATTTTACTTTGTGTCTTTTCTTTCAGTGCAGCTGTTGTGAGGTTGGACCATACATACTATATTCTATTACATTTGCAAACTTCAGATCTTGTTTACACTTGTAATGTTTATTTGAATATATATTTCTCCATGTATATTTTATTACTTAGTTTTAGCTGTCGGTTTTCTCGTTCATTTATTGAAACTATATTGCAGAGTCTCACAGATATTTCAGAGGCACATTTCACTTCACGTTGTCCTTGTATAACTGTGTATGAGGCAAATTATGAATCTGTTGTACTGTAATTGTAGTTATTCAAAACACATTAATGTAGAGCATGTCATTTATTTTGTATGTGAGTATGAAGCAGGCATGAAAAGTACCTAATTGCATCTGTTTCATTACAGTTCTTGAGAAAATATAATGGTACTTTTTTGAGTAGAAGTACATTATATGATTCCACAGTTAGTTACAACCTCTCAATGCGACTGGCCAAGAGGTATCAAGACATCATGTTCAGATGAAGAACATACTTTGTCATCCCCATACGTTTTAAAATGAACTAGATTTAAATATTATTTGGCATTATTATCGGCTGTCAAATATGCTTCCCAAAACTGTTTGAAATCTTTGCTTTTCACAACACAGTCTTTCAGACTGAAGAGACATACAAGCAGTTAGCTTGCTGGCTAATTAATCTTAGCAAAACAATGACTGTGTTCTTTCACTATTTTCTTGTTATTTTGTTGCTTGAGAATAACAAGTATGTAGGAAGGCTCTCCAGGAAAGACGCTTTTTTCTTGATTTTTAATTATTATTCTTTCTTTTTTTAACTGTAATTACTTTTGTCATTCAGTTGCGCTAACATTACCATGGTGGTAAAGTCAACTATATGGTTTTATCATCTCCAGCCTGTAGCAGCTATCTTAGAAGAAAATAGTGAAAGGACACAATAATTATTTAGCTTAGTTTGTTGCTTTAGAATTACAAATATGTAGGAAGGCCATCCAGGAAGGACACCATTTTCTTGTTTTATTGTTGTTGTTGTCATTATTATAATTATTATTATCGTTGTTGTTGTTGTTGTTTACAGTTTTTAGGCAAACTGTAGTTACTTTTGTCATGCAGTTGGCCTAACATAAACAAAGTCAACTGTAGGCCATTATCATTTCCAACCTGTAGCAACTGTAGCGTTTCTAAGGTCAACCTTCAACAACCTTCAACAGCTAGTGTTATTTCCAAGTTCCTACACTGGAAAAACTGCTAAGGTTGCTATGTTAGCTACAACAGCATAACAGTAAGGTAATGTAGCACTTTAAATTTAATTTTAAATTTAAGTTTAATTTGAGTAGGATTTCTGCAGACATTCTGTAAAACTTGTCCAGCAGCACTAAAATGAATATTTAATCATCTGAGTACCTTTAAAAGCATACACAGTGGAAACCTCTATCTTAAAAAAGACATGACTTACAGTAATGTTCAAAGCCCATTATTCAAATAAACACAAGTGGATGCTTCTTTTCCATGGGGAATGATTCAGCTTAGTGGAATAGGTTTGTGGAGTCATAATGTAAGACATACAAAGTGGACTTGAATATTAAACTACTATAAAACATTGGTAATGAGAAATGCTTTGAACAGCAGAACCAACAAACTGATTCTAAAACAGTATTCCAGACTACTGCTGGGATTGTGGAATGCTACTTGAGTAAACTGCAGATAAGTGTGCAGTTACAAATGATAACTTGCCATTGTTGTATGGTGCAATCATTTGCTCACTTCAGTATGATTCAGGTCAGATTAGGAGAATTCAGTCATTTCGGGAAAGAACTAAGCTGAAAATAAAAAAATGCATATAAAATGATGCACTATTAAACACTAAAATGAAGCTAACCGTCACAAAAATAAGACCACATCATTTACAGCACCTTCGAATATGCCTCTCATATGAATATATGAAGCATGCAATATTGGATTTTTCATAGATTTTGGACCATGACCTTTCTCAAAGGGTTTCAGGGTCTTAAAAAAGCAAAATGAACACAGGAGGATTTCATAGCTTCCATCCTTGTTTGTGTAAAAGTGCAGTAACATTAATATGCTTGTACTTTGTGCAGGGAGGAGGAAGGTTCAAGTGTCAGTGACTCATGGGTGGAGGTGGAGTGACCATATTAACTTGTGTGTTTTGATCTGTTTACTGAGCTTGTGTTGGGTTTCAGCTTAGCTTTAAAAGACATAAAGCACAGTAAAGTGGCCTTTTATAGTCACACGTGAACACACCACACCACATGCCACAGTGTGAAATTCTTTCTCTGCATTTAACCTATTCACCAAGTGAAGCAGCGGACAGCCACCGACGCAGTGTGCAGTGTGTGGGGTCGGTACCTTGCTCAAGGGTACCTCAGTGGTGTCACTAGCAGTGTTGGGATTCAAACCCACAACCTTCTGATTACAGGGGCAACACCCTAACCACTAGACCACCAGCTGTCCCAGCTGCTTGACAAAAATAAATAAAGAAACAAATAAAAAAATTAAACTTCCATGAACTTACTTGAACCCACACTTTATTTTATACTGATTCAAGTTGTACTAGGTAAACTAGCATGATATTAGGTAGCTAAGTAGCATTAGCTAATCAGGCTAATATTAACCAAATTTACCACTAGTTAAGTATAAACCTTACTCAGGTTCACAGATATTAATGCAGCTATGTTAGCTCTTCCATTTTAATTTTTTTTTAACTAAACATTAACTGGATATTAGCCTAGCTTTAAAAACCTACAGGCTGCTGGGATCACTTGGCTGAGAGACACTGTGATGTTGGATATGGCTCTATCCTACAAAACCACATAGCAAACCTGTAAAGAGACAGACAGAGCTTTAGTTAGTGTACTAAAAAAAAAGAAAAAAAAGAAGAAACAAAAGAGACAAAAACCCACGCCCGGGAAAAGCCAAAGTCAGAAAAGGAAATCAAATGAGAATGGAAGAGATGTGAGCTGATGAAGACACAAAGGAAGGCAGGGCCTTTTGTTCTATTTTCATTCAGCTTTATTATCCACTTCTGCTGAGTCGCATGAAGCCAGTCTTTTCAAACTGCTTTCAAATCTTTTCTAATAATAATAAATATTCTTTAATAAAAAGTCATCTTAAAGAAGTTAACATAAACAGCCCATGATAATACACATGTGACATATTATTGCTTCTTTTAAAAAGAAAAATACTTTTAAAAAGAAAAAAAAATGCTGTTTCAAGAGTTCATGATAGTTAGACCTTCAGATAGAAATGATTCAATATGACTAAGAATACAGTCTTTTTATATTAACATACATTGAAAGCTAAGAGTAAGTTTTATAAAAAGTCTTTATATCTACATCTACATCTATATCTATATCTATATATACATATACAGTACCTACATACATACTTTTATATATATATA
>JBBPCZ010120675.1:0-10240 GCA_037974445.1 Brycinus macrolepidotus | reverse complement strand
GGTGAATGGGTTTAATGCAGAGGAAGAATTTCGTGCTGTTCACACTGTGTGCTGTGGTGTGTTCACGTATGACAGAACGATCACTATCATCTATAAGGTGCAGTTTAAGACCATGTACATACAAGCACGGGCGTCAGAAGCATTTTAACGTGGGGGTGGGGGCACTGTTGGGGGGTCTGCAACGGGGGTGGGGCTGAAAGATGTAGCATAGTGTTTGGGGGGGCGCGCCATACGCTGCGCTCGGCGTCCCTTGTGTTTCACGCATACAAATCGCTGGGTGGATAAGTGGGGGGACGAAACTAATGATATTTGAGAGTGTGGTTCCGGCGTCAATGCATACAAGGCATCTCAAGCCACATTTATAACCTAGCAGTAACAACAGAATAGCACCCCTTCACACTATTTCTCCAGTACCGTATGTGACAAACTCAGCAACAGAGACCATTTTGGCAGGGAGTTAGTGTGTCACTCAGTTGCTCAGTTTGGGTCTGAGTGCCTGGTCCAGTCTGGCTGGCCGAGAATGGCGCTGCTATCAGGGTCTGTGCTGGCTCGGACCGCCAGGTTACCTCCTAAATGCTTTGCGTTGAGGTGCTATTTTTAATCTGTTGTACTCCGACATGGGCGCCGGAAAAACCGCCCCGCCCACACACACACTAAAAAAACCCACTACGCTACGTTCCAGTCCCCCAACTTTAAAAATGCTTCCGACGCCCCTGACTCCGATTATACAACAATTCCTTATTTCATGAATAGCAAATAGCGATACTCCTATCAACCGTTCCACCTTTCCGTGTTTAAACGTAAACTTTTCATTCACTGGGCCAAGCAGCGCGTTCTCGTCTCCTCCATTTCACAGAGCACCTGTGGCCAGAACCGGACCAGTTTAAAGAGTCACCACGGCATGCGATTAATCTGAGTTAATTTTTCTAACGCATTATTCTTTTTCTGTGATTAATTGATCTACATATATATTGCACATATGTTTGCATGCATGTATATAATTTATGTGATTTATTACATACGTTTTGATTGTATGGATTCATATTGAATACAATTTGCCGTTGGGGCAGGGCTTAAGAACTCTCGGCCAATCACCGTGGAGACGCAGCCAGCGTTGCCAAGGCACGCACTGAATAAACAGGAAGAGCAGACACACGGCGTGTGCTAACAAACACACACGATCAGCTCAAAGTCTATCAGATCCACCCGAGGCCATGGTAAGTGCACAAAAGTTAACTCGAAATAAGTGTTTCTGAGGTGCTGAATTATAGAGCTAAAGTCAGTCTGCTAGCGTTAGCCCACTTTAGCTTAAGTAGCAAAGTTTGTGGCGTTAATAGTAAACATAAAAAGCAGTGTTTTTAATATGTGTTTACACCTATAACATCCTCATTACCCGTACTGACAGTCGCAGTATTGAGCTAAAACAGCCCCTGGTCAGTCTGAATGGGAGGTGATGAACTGGTGTAGCTGGTTGGCTTCCTGTAATATTAATAAATCGGTTTTTCATCCCTTTTTTCTCTCTGTAATGGAGCCATTATACTGAAGACAGGAAGCAGAGCTGGAGGTGGCAGAGTTGAAAATGCTAAGATTAAGATGCATTGGGAGTGACGAGGATGGACAGGATAAAGAATGAGTTATTAACGGGACTGCTCGACCTTTTGGAGGAAAAGTCGGAGAGGCGAGATTGCGCTGGTTTGGACATGTGCTGAGGAGAGACTCTGAGTATGTTGGGAGAAGGATACTGAGGTTGGAGCTGCCAGGGAAGAGGAAAAGATGAAATCCTAGTAGGAGGTTTATGGATGTGGTGAGGGAGGACATGCAGGCGGTTGGTGTGAGAGAGGAAGATGCAAAGGATAGAAGGAAATGGAGACGCTTGATCCGCTGTGGCGACCCCTAATCGGGAGCAGCCGAAAGTAGAAGAAGAATGGAGCCCCCGACCCTTTAGTCACTGTCCCATCTAGAGCTGTATGATATGGACAAAATATTAGTATTGTGATTTTACTGCTGCACATAATATATTGAAAGGCACTGTGATGCCTTTCAATATATTAATGTGCCCATATCATCACTTTTCTGGATTAAAAAGACTTAAAGTCTGTAAATATACAGTCTATAAATGGAAACTAAGCTGCAAAACGGCCCATTTTTAAATCAGTTTTTGTGATGTCAAAAAACCTGCATATTTCCATTTGTCTCCTTATTCAGCCTACAGCAGTTTAGCCCCACTCATTCATGCTGAAGCTCTAAAGAGTGTTTCTCTCTCATGCTGTCTTTTGAATGGGCATCCAATCAGAAAAGTGATCTTTTGCATATATTAACTTTAAAGGTACAGTAACAAAAACGGTCATGAAAGAGTTATGATGAATTATGAAATATTTTTGCTGCACAAACCCAGCAAACATCAGGGAAAAAATGAAGTGGAAGGAAAATGTAGAATACGGGTCCTTTTAAAACACTTAGCCTAATCAGTGCTTTTAATGGTTGAAGATTGGCCAAAATAATATATTTTTTTTTTTAATTTTGACTTTTGTTGCATTACATGAAGACCTCGATTCATCAGAACACCCAGTAACTCACCTGGAGCTGTGATTGGTCACCCTGTCAGAAACCCTGTCACTGGTCAGATGCTCATTTGCACATATCAGCCTTTTGTGATATCAGTATTGCAGAGACAGATATTGCGATAACGATTAACAGACGACGTATTGTGCAGCCCTAGTCCCATCAGAGAAAGATGCTGCTCAAGGACATGAGTTTGTTCATCCAGAGAGAGAGAGAGAGAAGTTGTGAAAAAAAAATACCATAATAATAATAATAATAATAATAATAATTCCAGTCTCTAAAAGCCTAATTTGAAAATGACCTGAGCTCTTACGGATCCTCTGGTCCAGCAGATCCACTCACTCTCCTTTAAGCTGCAGAGCCCAGTTAAACCTGATCTTAAACTCAGATTAGACTCAGTTCTCTATTCTCAGCCCCAGCAGGGAGGGCTGGTCTCTCTGTGGCTGTTTGTGGTCACCTGAATGTCACATGGTCTCTGTCAGCTGAGGTCAAGAGTCTGGATTCATGTTTAATATTCGCCTCATTTGTTAGCTTAATTACAGTTCAGGAATTCAGACTGTTTAAGGCTGTATTCTACAACTTTCTGCTCTTATTTTTATCCTCTTACAATATTTGTGTAGTTTTAAACAACCATAACACATCTTTTTCAATCCGTCTTTATTCCCTACAAATACACACACTGTTTTTGTTGTTGGGCCTGAAAAAAGACTGAAATATGTCAATTCAAATCAATTCAATTTTATTTATATAGTGCTTTTTACAACCAAAGTTGTCACAAAGCAGGTTTACAGAGTCCAGGTCCAAGCCCCTAGTGAGCAAGCTAAGTTGACAGAGGCAAAGAAAAACTCCCTAAGCTAGAGGAAGAAACCTTAGGAGGAACCAAGACTCAAAAGGGGAACCCATCCTTCTCTGGTTGACCCAGAGAGAAAGAAAGAGAGTCTCTCTGGGGATAACTAACAAGAGAAGTTAGTTGACAGATTGGCCATCTATGGCTAACAGAGTTTGTACAGTCAATAGAGGTAGGTTTTGTTGGAAGACTCATTTAGAGTCTCTAGTCCATACCAACAGAAACAACAAGCTTTAAACAGCAGTTGCCCTTGGATGGGGGAAGAGCATGTGGGAAGTCTTAAGCAGTCGAACCAGGCGAGGACATTTTGGCACTGGGCCCCAGCAATTGCAGACCTGGAAAGGTGGTGACCTGGGTCCCTGTGGTGATCAGCTGGGCTAGACAAATGTGCAGCGGTTCCCCTCGGAAAAAAACGAGAACAGAGTTAGTTCTGCTTAAGTTTAAAGAGTATGATTTATAATGTAAGGAGAAGTTGAGACTCCAGCATACCTTGCTAAAGCAACCTAGCTAGAAAGGGCAGAGCCGAGGGATATGATGAGAGCTGTCAACCACCGTCAACAAACCTGAGTGAACATGAAGAGTGGTGGGGCGACAGCACCAGCATCCCAGTTTGCTTGAATTCTCTGTGCCCACCACTTCCCAGCTCTACACCCTTCATCTGACAGGAAAAATTAATTACGGAAAGCCTGACTAAACAAGTAGGTTTTCAGCCTGGATTTAAAAACTGAGATGGTGTCCGGGTCTCGAACGTTATTCAGGAGGGCATTCCAGAGCTGGGGGGCTTTATATGAAAACGCTCTTCCCCCTGATGAAGCTTTCATAATTCTGGGGAACGAGTAAAAAGTCAGCACCTTGAGATCTAAGTGAGCGTGGAGGTTCATAGTGGGAGATAAGTTCAGGGAGGTATTCGGGTGTGAGGCCATTCAAGGCTTTATAGGTCAATAGTAGAATTCTAAATGGAAGCCAATTAAGTCTTGATAATATTGGGCTAATGTGGTAAAATTTCCTGGTTCTAGTGTGGACTGCTGCATCCTGAACTTGTTAAAGCTTATTTAGCTTCTTGTTGGAGTAGCCCGACAGGAGGCTGTTACAGTAATTGAGTCTGTAGGTAATAAAGGCGTGGACTAATAGTTCTGCATCATGGAGGGCTAGTGCACTTCTTAACCTAGCAATATTTCGTAGACGAAGGAAAGCTAATTTGGAAGAGCACTTATATGTGCGTCAAATGAAAGATCGGGATCCATAGTGACACCAAGGTTTTTTACAGTTGACATTGGAGAAGCTGAGGAACCAGCAAGATCAAGCATTAGACGTGACAGAATAAGGACCTCTGATTTATCTGCGTTGAGCAAGAGAAAGTTATGTGACATCCAGTCGTTTATATCTTTAATGCAGTCCTCAATCTTGTTTAATCTATGTTTATCATCTGGGTTGGCAGAGATACAAAGTTGTGTATCATCTGCGAAGCAGTTGAAGCTAATCCAGTGTTTCCGGAAAATCATACCTAATGGCAGCATGTATAAAGTAAATAAAAGAGGTCTTAAGACAGAACCTTGCGAGACACCTTATTTTACTGAGGATTCCCCATTAACTCTCACAAACAGATAGCGGTCGGTTAGGTATGATCTAAGCCAGGATAAGGCTGTTCCAGTGACTCCGACCAGGTTTTCTTGTCTGTCTAATAGAATAGAGTGGTCAATGGTATAGAATGTCGCACTAAGGTCAAGCAAAACCAGAGACAAATCCTTTGTCAGTGGTCAGTAAAAGATCATTTACTGTCTTTACTAAGTCTGTTTCTGTGCTGTGATAAGGCTGATTTCTATTTTATTGTTGAAAAAAAATCCATGAAATCGTCACTACTATAGTTTGCAGGTACCTGTGGTTCTGCACCTCCCTGGTTCCTAGTTAGTTTAGAAATTCTGCTAAACAGACACCTGGGATTATTTTTATTAGCTTCAATGAGGACAATAAATAGGCTTAGCGTGCCATGGTAAGTGCTCTATTGCACTCTCTAAGGCTCTCCTTCCAGGCAGAGTGGAAAGATTGCAATTTGGGTGATCACCATTTACCAAGGGGCGAGCTTTTTCTGTGTGACTTTTTTACATCTTAGAGGTGCGACGTGATCTAGTTATAGATCAAGAGAGTTCTCGAAGCATTCAGTTAGGTTATCTAAGTCTGCTGGACAAGACTGAGTGCCAAATGGGGTTGATATTTCTGGGAGGTTTTCGAATGTTATTGTATGACTAATAAGAAAGTGGAAAGGGTGTGCTTACATTATGATTAAGATGAATTTCATATGTGATGAGGTAGTGATCTGAGATTACTGTGGACTCACAAAGAATAGCTGTTATCCACACCGTTACGGGCTAAAAGACCAGGCTTGCCCTTGAACGTGGAGCAATTGTCAATAAAACTCATATTGTTTTCCAGGCACCACTTGGACATCCAGCAATTCAGCGTCCAAAGCATGCTGTAGGCCTCAGGGCCGCGTCACTTTGGGATGGGGCCAGAGCATGTTACGGCATCGGACATAGTCTTGGCTGATTTACACACCTCTTTAACACTACTCTTAGTGACCTCGGACTGCCGCAGACGAATATCATTGGCCCGTACATGAAACGCTATCCTTCTATACCAATGGTTAGCTAATAGCTTCAGGTTCCCTACAGTTTCCGTCGCCCTGGCTCCTGGTATACACCTAACAGTAGCTGGTGCTGGAGCTCCTAAAGGAGTAGATAATTTCATGTGTCAAATAACTGAATCACCTATAACCAGATCACTTTTAACAGGCTTCTCAAGGGGCGTTTCACTGAGTGAGGCAAACCTGAGCTCTGTTCTGATCGGCTGGCACTGCTGTGAATGGAGTGATTGGTCCCTGTAATCAGAAGTTAAGGTGCTGACCCCTGTTTAAAAGTCTTAAGCCACCCCTCATTTCTTGATATTTTGCTTCCAAAGATCCAGACTTTCTTGTATTTTTAAAGCTGTCTTGAGGAACAGTTCTCCAGGCTTCCTGAAGGACTTTCAAATACTCTCATTTTCACTCCAGTCCCTGAACCTGACCAGTTTCAGAGGAACGTTTTTTGTTTGTTAAGCCACATAGTGACCTATGTATGAATCATTCAAGCATAACAAAACACAACTAACTTAAGGCCTGAACAGGCCTTAAACAGAAGGAAACAGGTGCAGATGATTTCAGATGATCAGGCTGGTGAATCGTATACTGGTGGTGCTAAATGCTGAGTGATTGGAACACCTTTAGCTAGGCATTTTGTATCTTTAGGCACTTTGCAGCCTCTCAGAGGAAAAGTTTAATCCTTTTTCTTTCATTTTATCTACTCAATATACCACTGTCTACAAATAGTATTTTTGCACCAACAGTGTGATTCAAAGTGAAATATTGTGAAATGAGGGGTGGCTCAATATATATGTGTGTGTGTGTGTTTGTGTGACCTGGACTCATATTCATCTACTGATTTTACATTGCTTACTGTTTTCCAGCGTGTAACGCTTGTGTTTATCTGAGTGGAGACCTGATGATCTGCTGCCTGGTCAGGCTGCCTCTCAGGCTGAGAAAATGAATGTGGCCTGTCCTGATGAGGCAGATCCCCCGGATGATTTGGTGTCGTTTGAGGTCATCTCACACCCTGGACCCTCTGACGAGAGGGAGCACCTGCAGTTTGTGGAGGCAGCGCAGGATAAGGCCAAGCTCAAAGGCAGGCTGGTGTCTGCCTGGAACAACGTGAAATATGCAGGTATGTGACTGATTAAAATGTCTTTAAAAGGACTGACATGTTCACAGTGTGTGTTCTGATGACGGCGCTAAAAATATTTTATGTTGTTTGAACCAGATGAGCTTTCCAATCTAAATATATGAAAATATATTCATCAGAATAAATATGATTATTATTTTTGACTCCAAGTAGAAGAGCAACTCTCAGCACAGTAAAACTGAAATGTAGTTTTTTTTATGGTACTCTGCAAAAGACTTGAGCCACCCCTCATGTCTTTCACATGTGTTACTCCACCCCCCTGCAGGAAAATTAATTTCTGTGATTATAATCATTCATCACATGGCCATACTCTTCTGCACACAGAGCGTTAATATCCAGTGATCTCCGATTCCTGAACTAGGCCCACATACTGTACAGTGTAAAAGTCTTGAGCTACCCCTAATTTCTTTATGTTTTGTTTTAAATCACCTTGTTGGTGCAAAAATACTATTTTATTGCTGTCAAACTGTTATTTATTTGGCATATTGAGTAGATTAAATAAAAGAAATAGGAACAAATGTTTTACTGTGACAGCCTGCAAAGTGCCTAAAGATACAAGGTGCCTAGATAAAGGTATTACAAAGATGTTGAATTAAAAATACAAGAAAGTTTGGCTCTTTAGAAGAAAAATATGAATAAATGAGAGATGGCTCAAGACAGTGCTGTAAATAAAGAGCATTGTTTTATTTTAAATGCAAAATGTACTGTTTACTGTTTACTATAGTACAGATCTGATGAGTCTGTGCATAAAAATGTCAAAAAAATGAAGATGATGGTTCTCCTTAGTTCCTTTTAGTGTCTAACTGTTAATCACTCCAGCTGGCACCACAGCAACAGAATCCTTTGAACATCAGTGTAGAAAGACCAAGTCACACTGTACAGACTGTTTACCGTGCACACTGTTAGAGAAGCGGTGTTTCTGGAGGAGCTGAGAAGTTAAACAAATAACTCACACTCCATTTGCCTCTGTAAATACCTCTACTTCTCTGTCCTGTTGCTGCTATATTTGCGTAATTATATTTATTGCTCTGTACCTCTGTTCTGCATTTCCACACGTAACTCTCCACTGCTAGAATACAGTATCTGACATAATACTGCATTTATTCAAACTAGTACTGTAGCTTTTGTTGACTGCACTAAATGTTGTCTTGTCCGGTTATTTTGTTGCTCTTGTGTTTTTCTTGCGCTCTCTTTTGTCCAGTCTGCACTTACGTAGTCTTGTGTTGTTTCTGTTCTTGTGTTGTACCATGGTCCTGGAGGAACGTTGTTTCATTTCACTGTGTACTGTGTGTATATGGTTGAAATGACAATAAACCTGCTTGACTTAATTTGGAGATTTACTGTTGACCAAAGCCAGGGGTATATTTTCTGTGTCTGTGTTTCTAGGCTGGCCACTGAAGTCCAAGCCTCACCTCAGTAAGAGCTCCCCTGTGTGTCTGCTGGGCCACAAGTACCTGCTCAGCTCTGAAGGTATGCTGGACTCTCGGTACGCTCTGTGTTCAGAGAGAATGAGCCACAAACTAGCCTGTCTTTTTTTTTTTTTCTTTTCCAAATGTCTATATTACCCATTTATAATAAGGTCTTTATAAGGATGGATTTAAAATCACTTTGCAGAACTTTTTAACATGTTTTAACATATTTCTCAAAACATGTCCTTAAAAATGTCATTACTGCAACAGTCTGAACACATCAAACCCCCCATAAGAAAGTCAATGCATTTTCACATTTTTAAATGTTACTTGAAACTCTGAAATAATGTATATTTATTTTTTTTATTACATTTTTATTTGATTTTGACTGATTTCTGTCATTACCACAACACCTTCTGGAATCTGCAGCCAGATTTTTTTTGTATTTCATTGAAACTTGACATATAACATCTAGATTCATAGATGTTAGAACATAACATCTAGATTATATGCTTTAATTCAAATGCAAACTACTACTTATTATTTATTAAAGTTACATTAAATGGACACATGTTACAGTAATGATACAGAGGTTTCAGAAATGAGGCTGATGATTTCAGTAATGATAATGAGTATACTAATACTGAAGCATGGTTGAAAACAATATAATATTTAATGTAGAACATGAAATACATGTATGTAGAACATGAATTAAAAAAAAAATATTGATACAATTTAGATTTTTCCTGCCATTGTTTTTTTCTTCATCTTTTCATTTCCCTTATTAGTCAGATCTGTACTTTTCTTGATTTTACCATTTTGTTTTCATTTTTGATATCTGGAAATGGAATGGAAGCAATCTCATAGTAGGGACTGAGTGGACGTCACAGCACTTCACAGACATCACAAATGGCTAACTGATTGTGTTTGAATGTGCATTTTTGTAAATATGTGCATGTGCAAGAACACTTTCTAACCCTGTTGGTCTCTTACTGACTGTCTGCAATGAAAGTCTTAAAACAAAGCATAAGCAGTTAGTAAATACATTAAACTAATCATTAATAAGAAAGGTATGTCAGTGTATAGTGTGAAAGACTAAATTCTCATTACTGAAGCAGAAGGTTTCTCTGCCGCAACTAGCCTTAAATTGTAGCAGTAAATGAGAATAGTGTTGCGGAGAATGAGGAACCATATTTTGCTAATAATAGAGAAATCATGATGACTGGGCACATTTGTACTCAATGTACATAAATAGACCTTATTTAAGTATGTTTTCACAAAAAAAAATTGACCCTAATGTTTTTCTAAATGTGGAAAACTACTTATATCGGAAATGATAATCAGTATTGTCGTGTAAACAGTCGGGTGAAATTTATGGAAAACGTAAAAAGTTTACACTACAGTGATATTATATCATGAAAGTAGGGCATTTAAGTAGAAGCATGCAATGGTGATTTCCTTATCTCAAACAATTTATTGAAACAAAAGCTAACAACAGTGGTGAGTATACCACAATAAAAAATGTCAATGTCTCAATAATGTCATGTGCCCTTGAGCATCAATTACAGCTTGACGACAACGTCTCATGCTGTTCACAAGTCGACTTATTGGCTGCTGAGGCATGGCATCCCACTCTTCTTGAAGGGCGGCCC
>JBBPCZ010120674.1:0-10241 GCA_037974445.1 Brycinus macrolepidotus | reverse complement strand
ACACACACACAGACGCACAGACACACACACAGACGCACAGACACACACAGACACACACAGACACACACAGACACACAGACACACAGACACACACAGACACACAGACACACAGACACACAGACACACACAGACACACAGACACACACAGACACACAGACACACACACACAGACACACAGACACACACCAGGGGGAGGGCGGAATCTACCTGGCATCTTGTCCTCTTTTGTGTCGATCAAACCTGGATGAAGAGTAACTGCACTGAAAATTATGCATTAATATTAACGCCTCATTTGATAAGAGACATGATGAAGCACGTTGGGAAAATGAACATCCGCCACGACACACTGGATACAAAACACGGCGAAATTTGGGAAATGGGTGATTTTAACCGGCGGCCACAACACTAAGAGCAGCGAACAATTTACTCCAATTTACCACAAACACACACAGGATGTTCCACATCCAGCAGCCTGAATCATGATTTACCCCAGGAGGTCTCACAGCAGCATGGTGTGTGTGGGTGTGTGTGGGGGTGTGTGTGTGTGTGTGTGTGTGTGTGTGTGTGTGTGTGTGTGTTGGGGGGAGGATGCTAAAAATAAAATAAAATCTTCATTTTAGCTCACTACACCGGACAAACATCCTTTACGGCGTTTCAGTTGTTTAAATGCAGATATTATTGAAACACACAATTTAAACACTATTAATCTTGTCTATATTTACTTTTTAAATCATTTGCATCATGATTTTATGAAAATAGAAAGACACTGTTGGTAGATGTTGGTATTATTATGGTGACGTGCCATCAATACTTTAGAAAATTATGTCAAATCATCTTAATCAAGTCTAAATGTCTAATACTTGTCATATCGAGATTGTGGTGAGAATCATGAACTTATTTCTAGACATTTTTTCCTTATTTTAAGTGATTATCTGCTGAAATAGTCTCAATCTGGGGGTAATATTGATTTTTTTAGGAAATAATGCTCGGGACATTACATACCCCTTCAAACAGTAATAATTTTTTAATAAATAAAAAAACATCTCAAAAAACAAGGTTTGGGTTAATCTCATCCCTGATCTCTCAAACTGGAAAAACATTCCAATTCTACATTCAATTCTAATTACTAGCAATGATTTTTCCAAGTTCTTATTGGGTACACTTTAGCTTGTCCTCCAAAGCTCCGCCTCCCCAGGCAAATACAGCTCCTCCTTTTGATATGCCATCCAAAGTCTTGACTGGATCGTTTTCTGTTTATACATTTTTAACCCCTTTGTTTCCAACCTGAACAATAAGCAATAAAATAAAAGCAATACTTCAAAACTTTTGAAGTTTCAATACAACATGATTCTATGAAAAAAAAAAAGATAAAAATTAGAGGTGTTTTTGATAGAGAAATCATTAACCCTAGGAGGCAGTGAGGGTTTACCACATACTGTATAAAGTCATCAAAAGTCATCATGACCCCCCAAACCCCACATGAATAAAACAAACAAACAAAAAAAAAAACAGGACTGAACCTAGTAGTGGAAAATTTGAAATTTCATTACGCACAATGAAAATAAATATGAACTGATGAATAGAAAGACCTGATGAATAAAAACCCTTTTCTGAATCTCTTTCAGAAGTGGAGGAGGAGCCGAGCATTAGAGGAGAACTGATTTGGAGACGAGACTCCAGAAAAGATTCTCAGGCTAATTATCGCCGGTCGGTGTTCTGTCATTTGTGATGCAAGAACTCCTCTTCTAATGCGACGCATCAGAAGACCCTCCTGTGGCAGAACTATCAAACTTCTAATTGGAAAAAGAAATCTAATTATTCGTCTCAGTGTAAAAGCACGAAGAAATAATAAAGTCACGACACGCGGCAGGTTCGGCGGTAATGACGGGATGTAAAAGACAAGGTTATTTACATAAACATCCTTTTCTGATTTTCTTCCTGATCAAAGCAATTAAAGTGACAGTTTAACTACAACATTTATCACAGGACGATCAGTCAGGACATGTTCTGAGTCTTAAAGTTTCCTTCTTTAGTTTTAGCGCTGGAGCTGCGAGGCTAATTTAGCTAACAGGTAATGAAAGCCTATACAACACCCATTAGCCTGCCGCTAAACAGAAGTTTGTTTAGAAAAGGCCTAATAATTTTTGAGAATTAAGAGAGAAAGAAAGAAGAAGAAAGGAAGGAAGGAAGGAAGGAAAGAAGGAATGAAAAGAAAAGAAAGGAATAGAAAAGATATGAAGGTAGGAAGAAAGGAAGGAAAGAAAGGCATAGGAAAGAATTATTTTTGCGAATTAAGAAAGAAAGAAAGAAAGAAAGAAAGAAAGAGAAGGAAGGAGAGAAAGAAAGAAAGGAAGGAAATTAATAGGAAAGAAAGGAAGGAAAGATAGACATAGGAAAGAATTATTTTTGCGAATTAAGAAAGAAAGAAAGAGAAAAAAGGAAAGAAAGAGAAAAATGGAAAGAAGGAAGGAAAGAAGGAAGGAAGGAGAGAAAGGAATAAAAAAGAAAGGAAAGAGGGAACAAAGAAAGGAAGGAAAGGCATAAGAAAAAGGGAAGGAAGGACAAAAAGAGAGAAAGGTATGGGAAAGCAATGAAGGAAGAAAGAAAAAAAAGGAAGGTAGGACAGAAGGAAGGAAGAGAAAGAAAGCAAGCAAAGAAAGAATGAATGAAAGAAAGAAGAAATACGAAATCAGGGAGAGAAAGAAAGAAAGGAGGAGGAAAGAAGAAAGGAAGCAAGGAAGGAAGAAAAGGAAAGAAGAATAGAAAGGTATAGTAAAAAATGAAGGTAGGAAAAAGAGAAAGAAAGAAAGAAAGAAAGAAAGAGAGAGAGAGAGACAGAGAAAGCAAGAAAGAACTGGACTGAAGTCCTACAGGGTCAGATTAACCACCAGCATCATTAGGAGGAGGAATCAGCCAATCACATTCTGACCTACAGTGCTGGGAACTCACTGAATAAACTTTAAAATTAAAATTCTGGCGGGACTGATTTAAATCATGAAATATGATTTGTTGTCAGCGTTATTCATCCGCGTCTCTCTGAAGAGCAACAAACAATAAACATCACATTTGAATCTTTTAAGACCCATGAGGCGTCTATAAGTGAGTTTTAATGCTGAGCGAGTGAAGACGGAAAAACGAGGCCTGCACTTCTCCGCTGTTTTCTTTGGGCTCTCAATTAAAAGCTCGTTAAGGTCTGCTGAGTAACAGAGGACTGGATCGGTGCTGAGTTTTCTAATGCTTGCTGGAAAGGATGGAAACAATGTGATGACAGGATCATTAGTAAATGTGAGCATGTTTAAACATCCTGCCTTTATTAAAAAACACACACACACACACACACATTATATACAAGGATTTTTAACTCTGGTTATAATGATCAGTAATAACTTTAGTGATAAGTCATCCGCTGCTACGGAAAGTAAATTATATTAACCGCATCACTGACAGTAAATATGTTTGAGTGTGTGTGGGCTACATGAACGCAACTTTCTCTTCACACACTCAAAGGTAAAAAATCATGTATTTCCCACCAACTTCATTAAAGTGATATTTTTAAGGCAAAAAAAAAAATCTATTTTCTTTTCAAATTTAGCTTAAGTGATTTCCCGGTGGGTGTCGCCAAATTGTTACTAGAGTAGTTTAGGCGGTTGCTAGGGTGTTGCAATGGTATCTCAACTGGTTATTACCCCACAAATTAGCATTCCCATAACCCGGAAAGGAACTCTCAGAGAAGGCCTAATTATTTCTGGGAGCTAAAAAAAAAAAAATATAAAGAAAAAGAAAGAAAGAAAAAAGTTCCCAAGTTGTTTTCTTAAAAAATACAACACTTCAAATGATCCATAATTTCTCTTTTTTCTTTTTATCATTATTAAATGTTGGTTGGAAAGAATAGGGTTAAATTCTCAAAACGTCCAACAGAAAACTGTCCAATCAGAGCGCTTCTCTCAATGGTATCTAGGCAGATGTATCCAGTGGTCGCTAGGGTTTTACCAAATGGTTACTACAGTATTTTACATAGTTGCTAGGGTGTTGCTATGGTATCCAAGTTGTTTGCAAGGTGATTGCTAGAGGGCGGTTGACCAGTTGCTATGGTAACTCTGGTGGTTGCTAGGATGTTGCCACTTTTCCAGATACAAAAGCTTGTGACTTTCTTTTGCATTCAATTTTGCATTCTTTTCTAATGTAATACCAATATTTCTATTACTGATTATATTATCAGCATAAAAACACCTACACTGCAGCTACAATCACTGGCCGCTTTATCAGAAACACCTTCTTTCTAGCTACAATCAATGGCCACTTTATCAGAAACACCTACTTTGTAGGTACACTCACTGGCCACTTTACTGGAAACCCCCACTGTATAAGTGAATGGGAGGTCTGGTATTTGTACCTATTAAACTGAGCTGGAGGAACAGCCTTCATGGGTCTAAAAACTTTCTGCGGGAGAATGTCAGATAATCTCCTCTGGGAAATTTCGAACGTGGAGACAAGAGTGGCGTGAGCACAATTACACGCATGTGACTGTGCACCGACAGAAACGGTTCGTGTGTGTGTGTGTGTGTGTGTGTGTGTGTGTGTGTGTATGTGTTTGAATGGTACACTATCTGAGTGTGTATCGTGTTCATCTCTGCTGTCGCTCTCCGGAGAGCAGAGATGAGATAAGTCCGTCAGTCCTGGGCTCTCAGTCCAAACTCACTCATTGTCTCTCTCTCTCAATTACTGCGTCCCTCTCATTCTCTCTCTGTTTCTTTCACTGTCTCTCCTCTCTTCCCCCTCACTCACTCACTGTCTCCCTTTCTCACTGTCTCTCTCGCTCTGTCTCTTTCCCTCTTTCTTCCCATCTCTCCTTCTTACTCTCACCCTCCATATTCACTCTCGTTTTTCTCTCTCTCTGTCTTCCCCTCTCATTCTCTTTCTCCCTCTCTCTCCCTCTGATCAGTGTGCCGTGAGACAATTTGTTCTGGTTGATGGTTTCCGTGGACACATTCTGGATGGAAACACCTCACACACCAGCTGTTGTCACTCACACACTCCGTCTCCATGCCGACAGGCCCGTCTGAGGCGAGTTAGCGATGCTGTCCCACGCTTTAATACAGCCCTTCTGTAGTGAAGCTCCGCGGCGTTTTCCTGAGACGGAAGAGACACAGTCGTGGTCCAGGTGGGTTCAGAGGCAGAAGAGCTCGGGCTTTTCGTTGTAAAGACTCAAAACGAGGCGAAAACCCAACAGCGCGTTTTATCTGTAATTGATGATAATCAGAATGTTCACACAGTCAAGTGGGTCAGCCTGAGTCAATGCACTATTTAAAGCACAGGTCACTGATTTCAACAGAAGCTGATGCTGGATTTCAAAATATCTGGAGAGCCTCTGGAGCAGCCAGTTATGAGCTGAGGTTGAGAAGATGGTATTTTTGGAGAACACAATGCTAGGACTAGGATAGGCTCAGCCTTATGTGATACATGATTGACTGGCTGGTAGACATGCCCCCTTGCACGGACTGGTCGGATGTCGGGGGTCCTATTATGGAATGTGAGGAAAAAACATTGCCCCAAATGTCGACTGGGATTTGAATTTCCCCATGGGTGAGAAAACCACTCTACAACAGTAATCTCTGGGCAAGACTCCTAACTCACTGATCACCGGTCTGATCATCTGGAATCATCTGCACCTGTTTCTTCACTGGTTCAGGCCTTCAGTTAGATGTACTTTGTATGTAGGTCATTGTGTGGCTCAAAAACATTCCTCCGAAACTGGTCAGGTTCAGGGACTGGACTAAAAATGAGAGACTTCATCCTTCAGCCTGGAAAACTGTTCCTCAAGACTACATTAAACATACAAGAAAGTTTGGATCTTTGGAAGCAAAATATGAAAAAATGAGGAGTGCGAAGTACTGTATATATATTTAAATAAAATGAACCAATGACCTCAGCATCAGTGGGTCATTCTCAGGCCTGTAGTCCCGTTAAAGAGAATACAGCTGATAAAATCCATTCATCTCCAACAAGAAAGAAGTCCCACAGGATCTCACACTGGACAGACTTTGAAAATTGCTTGATCTGAAAGACTGGTGAAGGCAAAGGGTTTTAGCTTGGAATTCTACTGGGAAAATGACCATCTTTCTCAGAATCGTTCTTTATTGTTGAAGGCTAGATGATGGGATTTCTTAGCTGCATGTGCAAAAACGCTCCCAGAGTCTCAGAAGTAGATTTTCTTTGTCCTACATTTTAAAAATATTTTGCTGAGAAGCCCCAAGACAGAAAATCCATTTGTTAAAGTGGCAATTCAGTGAAAGATGTAATTTACACACTTTTCCACTGACCCCAGACATGGTCGACGTGTTTGGAGTCCAAATTAATCTTCTTTACTTCAGAACTGCAGGTATGAGGCTAAATATTTTCATCTCCAAAACTTTGTGACACCCTCAAACCACGTCCATTTCTTCATTAAGGTGGATCAGACTTGTGGATGTGGTTTAGGAGACAGTATGACTTACTGTGAGCTGTAAAAATGAAATGAACTTCAGCGCTACAGGCGGCCGTTCTAGACGACACCAGGGCTGCTGTTCACAAAGCAGAACTGATCTGGGATTAGATTACTCCTTATTTATGAAGTCACAGATCAGTGCTCCTGGTCCTGAGGCGGTTTGTGAAAACAGACCCTGTTGTGTAAAAAGGCGATGCAGCGTTCAGCTCCACACTGAAGTTTAGTTCATTTTTACAGCTCACAGTAAGTCATACTGTGTCCTAAACCGCGTCCACAAGTCTGATCCACCTTAATGAAGAGCTAGAGAAGTTTTGGCGATGTGTTTATTAACTTGCTGTCTAATATAACCTGCATACCCCCCCAAACAAACAGGTGCCACTGTAACAAGATCATCAGTGTTTACTTCACCTGCTTTTAATGCTGTGGCTGAAATCTCTATATATCTGTCTATATATGTATATCTTTAACAGATACTGTAGGTTCATAGATACACTTAGTCTATCATTTGAATATACTGTTATAGTTATATTATTTACATTTGTTTATGAATTTATTCAACTTCTAGTTATTGTCGCATTTCAGGGTTACATTTTACTGCACTGCATGTCACGTGTGTATAACTGTCAAACTGACAAAGAATCATCTAAATAATCATGAATCCTCTCTCTCTCTCTCTCTCTCTCTCTATATATATATATATATATTTACTGTCCCTTTATGAAATGCATGTCTCAGTGTAAACACACTGAATGTTGTGTCTGATAGGAGAAGTGTGTGGTTGGAGAAGTGAGTTTGGTTCTCTGTGTTTATGATGTAATGCGTTTGGAACCGTATGGAGGAGACAGAAAGTGAGAAAAAGCCTCATCCAGCATTTTTTACACTATTAGTGTGATGTTATTTCCTGTGGCCCCCCGCCGGTGGCTGTCCTTATCTGATTGCCCGGGTGGTCCGCCGCAGGACGTATCTCAGAATCCATCAGTGCGGCAGAAGTGAAAACAGCAGCCCTGCAGCCTTTGATTTGTTGGAGCTGCCGTATCTCTGATTCAGCCAGATAAATATTTCAGCACTCACTCCGATCTCGCTCGCTCCAGAATGGAGGAAACGGCTCGTCAACGGCTGTGCTGCATCAGCTCTGACCACCTCCCCCCCCAGCAAGAGCGCTATCCTCAAACACACACAAACATCCTGCAGTAGCACTTGAGTCCAATCTCCGCACCACAAACTCCTAATTGCCCTGTTTCAAACCCTCACATTAATTTCTTACTCCATCTTTTTCCCGAGTTTAGAGTCTGACTCATAGAGACCACCAGACTTGTGTGATCAGACCCTTTATCAGACTGTGTGTGACGAGTAGAGTGTGTGATCAGACCCTTTATCAGACAGTGAAAGGAAGACTACAGTGTGTGTGATCAGACCCTTTATCAGACAGTGAAAGGAAGACTACAGTGTGTGTGATCAGACCCTTTATCAGACAGTTTGTGTGAAGAGTAGAGTGTGTTATCAGACCCTTTATCAGACAGCGTGTGTGAAGAGAAGTGTTATCAGACCCTTTATCAGACAGTGTGTGTGAACAGTAGTGTGTATGATCAGACCCTTTATCAGACAGCGTGTGTGAAGAGAAGTGTGTTATCAGACCCTTTGTCAAACAGTGTGTGTGAAGAGTAGGGTGTGTGATCAGACCCTTTATCAGACAGCGTGTGTGAAGAGAAGTGTTATCAGACCCTTTATCAGACAGTGTGTGTGAACAGTAGTGTGTATGATCAGACCCTTTATCAGACAGCGTGTGAAGAGAAGTGTGTTATCAGACCCTTTATCAAACAGTGTGTGTGAAGAGTAGAGTGTGTGATCAGACCCTTTATCAGACAGCGTGTGTGAAGAGAAGTGTTATCAGATCCTTTATCAGACAGTGTGTGTGAACAGTAGTGTGTATGATCAGACCCTTTATCAGACAGCGTGTGTGAAGAGAACAGTGTGTTATCAGACCCTTTATCAAACAATGTGTGTGAAGAGTAGTGTGTGTGATCAGACCCTTTATCAGACAGTGTAAGTCCCCACCATCCATCAACAAAATTATGTTCTCTAGAACCCCTAGCAAATCCCACCAACCCCATCAAGCCCCCAACACCCCCCAACCCTACAAACCCCATCCACCCACCAACCCCATCAACCCCACCAATCCCACCAGCTCCACCAATAGCCCCCAACCCGACCAACCCCACAGCTTGAAGAACGGCATTGAGAGCAGAGGAACACTGGAACCTAGCGAGGCGTTTAAGAGAACATTACTGAGCTTTAACACCGTGGGACTCAACGGTGCCATCCAATTACAGCCGGGGTCAATAACATCACCCACAGGATAACGATACAACAGAGCTTTTGTTCTTTAAGCCCTGCTTTAGCTCCTCTAAACCCCCGTCTTTAAAACGCCTGTTCCTCCATCCGGCTCCGTGGAGACGCAGAATTTAATAAGATTGAACACTAGACAAAAGATCTTGGCTCCTGTTTCATAACTTCCCTAATCTGTCCTCAGATGTGTTTTAATGGACTGATCTCCCAGTGCTGGGAGAAAAGAGAATTCCCCGAGGAATTCTTCTCCATACTGGAGATAAAGAATAATGAGTGTAATCGTCTATAATTCATAACATCAGTATGAATTAAAGCTTGAGGGCACTGGACATCCCGCACTGCGTCCAAAAACCCAAAGCCTTTGTTCTTAATGAAGTCGCAAACACGCATTCAGCACCTCCCAGCACTGAACAGCATCTCTGAAACTGTTACATTCTGCTTTTTCTGCATTAAAGGGCCTGTTTCATGGAAATTCATCCACAATTTTTAAAAAATAAGACTTTGATCTTCTGTGTAAACCGCAATAAAAAGTTCCACCATTCACCCCCTACCCCCCACCCCTCCTACACATACCACCACACCGCCCAAACAGCCAATACAGCTGTCCTTTTGAATTTGATGTTTTTGTGATGTCACCAACTCATCTACATATTTGCCTGTTCAGCAGTTCAGCCACACTCACACTGAGGTTTATATATAGATCAGTCTTAAAGGTGCAGAAACAGAAAGAGCCTGTGAATTATCTGAACTGTTAGACCCCTAATGAAGAATAAACAAGTAAAGTGTAAAGAAAGAAAGAAATGGAGAGAAGAGGGAGAAAGAAGTAGATATGAAGAAGAGAGAGAGAGAGAGAGAGATAAAGAACGAAAGAAACAAACGAAGAAAAAAGAAAGAAAGAGAGAGAAAGAAAGAAATGGAAGAAGGGGAAGAGAGAGAGAGGGAGAGAGAGAGAAGGAGAGATGGAGAGATATGGGTAGAAGGGGACAGAGAAAGAGGGGACAAAGAAAGTGAGAGAAAGAAAGACAGAAAGAAAGAAAGAAAGAAAGAAAGAAAGTAAAGAAATTGGGAAAGAGAAAAAAGGGAGAGAGAGATGGGAGAAAGAGGAGGAGCAGGAGCTCTCTGTGAAAACTGCATCCCTCTTTCTCTTTATATCTCCCCTCCCTCCCTCTCTCTCTCTCTGATGGAGGGAAGTCTGGGGCTGAACGGCCTCCAGTTACGGACCAATTAAAAACAGCGCAGCTCACACACTCTCGCCTCACCGGGGCAAAAAAACTGTGTGAGCTTCGTCTCTGGTAATTGAGGACATGACTCAGCCTCAGCAGACACACACACACATAAAAACACACACACACACACACACACACACACACACACACACACACACACACACACACACACACACACACACACA
>JBBPCZ010120673.1:0-10241 GCA_037974445.1 Brycinus macrolepidotus | reverse complement strand
TAGAGAGAGAATATAATGAGAGAGTGATATGTGTGTATATTTATATATATATATATTTGGTTGGGTGTTTTTTGAGAGAGAGAGACAGAATAAGAGTACATACACACACACACACACACTCTATTCTAACACACACAGACACATTTTTGTGGACTCAGGCCAAACCCCAAACCCAGCGTAGAGGGGCTCGGTGAACGTGGTGTGGAGTGTGTGTATGTGGGTTGGTGTGTGTGTGTTAGGGGAGATGCGGTAGAAGGACAGAGTGCCGGCCATCCAGTCCAGATACACTCCGACTCTGCGGAGACGGGTGGAGGAGGGCAGCAGGATCTCCGTTTCCTTCTGGTTGTGTCTGAGGTAGAACCTGTATCTCCAGTGAGGCTCATCAGAGAAGCTGTAGTTATAACAGTCCAGACTCCAGGACTGATCATTACTGCCAAACTCACACTCACTGCCTCCTTTCCTCCTGATCCCCCTGTAGGAGACACACACAGAGCCCCCGTCCCCCGTCCTCTCCGTCTCCCAGTAACAGCGTCCAGCCAGACCCTCCACACTCAGGACCTGCAGCCACCCATCAAACCGCTCTGGAAGATCCGGATACGGCTGATCTTCTCCCACACACTCCACCTTCCTGTTCCCCTCAGACAGGGAGAGACGTGTGTGTGTTGTGTTTGGGTCCAGAGTGAGATTACAGGCATCTGTACACACACACACACACACACACACACACACACACACATATTAGAGGAGATAATGGGGAGGGAGAGGGAGTTTGTGTGTGTGTGTGTGTGTGTGTGTGTGTCTGTGTGTGTGTGTGTGTGTGTGTTTTTGTGTTTATTTTACATTTCTTCAGTCCTAGTTTCATCCTGTTCTTCCCCCCATGCTCTGCCCTACGGAAGAAACACACACAGCAAAGTGAACACTCAAGCTTCTTTTGTAGTGCACACACACACACACACACACACACACAGTATTCTTTTAATTGAAATTTATTTTGCTTGTGCTATTGGGCTCAAATGGAATAAGGCATTTTTCACTCAACTGTAGTTTCTCCAGTGCACAGTTTGGATCCTCCAGTAGATCAGAGAGCAGCTTCACTTCAGACTCTCCTGGGTGATTGTAGGTCAGATCCAGTTCTCTCAGGTGTGAGGGGTTTGACTGCACAGCTGAAGCCAGAAAAGAACAGCCTTCCTCTGTGATCATACACCCAGACAGTCTGCATAAAAGAAAAAACACAGGGACTGATAGCATTTATACACAGCTGAAGTACAGTAATAAAATAACATCCGCTGTTTGGTCTACTTGTTTCTGCTCTGCACCACAAGAGGCAAGGTCACAGGTTCAAATACACCTTTGCTTTGGTGCGGCTGGTGGCCTGGTGGTTAGGGAGTTGCCCCTGTGATCAGAAGGTTGTGGGTTTGAATCCCAGGACTGCCAGTGGCACTACTGAAGTAAGCTTGAGAAAGGTACAGTCCCAATACAGTGCTCTCTGGGTGCTGTGTAGCTGCCTGCTGCTTCACTTGGGTGAATGGGTTAAATGCAGAGTTGTTTCATGCTCCTCACACTGCATGCTGTGCTGTGGTGTGTTCACGTATGACAAATGGACACTTCACATATGACAGCATTTCACAAGTCTGAAAACCACATATTACCCTTTACCAGAGGGTAATAGTAGACAGCGGAATCCTGTAGACAGTATTCATGTTCATCCAAAATGAAGAATCTCTTCCCCTGTTGAACTGGGTCAGGAGATGAGCGTGTCTTTTCTTCTGCCATCCATGCTTCTGGCAGACAGGACATGGAGTAGCTCACCAGTTTCGGCTGTGCCCCTAATATGGACCAGGGATCTGTGGTTACTACAGAAGCAGAAAGAGACTCTGTAGTAGTGATATCCATAACAGCTATGGAAGCAGAGGTGTTAGATGTAGCATTAGCCACAGCCATTATGGAATCAACCAGGATCTCATCCTCTCTGATCTGGTGCAGCAGAGTCATTCTACTTTCCAGGTCAACATTAAATAGGGAACCAGTTGGGAAGCAGATTTGAAGCATGAGGCCTTAGTGTGGAAGTATGCTAGCTCTTGGTGAAAAACAAACTAGAGAAATAATACAGAAAAACAACACATTTAAACATGACAAGTACTAAAGTGCAAATTTTCCAAAAGACAAACCTTATCTGGGTGTTAATCACTACATACTGGATATCAGAGCATAATATTTACAACTAAAGATCTGTTTTACAGAAAGTTTTACCTGAGTGTCTCCAGTTTACAGTGTGAACTCTTCAGTCCAGCAGAGAGCAGCTCCACCCCTGAATCCTGCAGGTCATTGTTACTGAGGTCCAGCTCTTTCAGGGAGCAGCTTGCTGATTGCAGAACTGATGCTAGTTTTTCACAGGACGTTGCAGTGAGATTACAGCCACATAGCCTGTCAGAGAGAGAAAGTACAGTACCTGTGGTGCCACTGTAATTAGGGGAACTGGAATGGAGTGACATCACTCTCCATGTGCAATGTTGCCTTGAAATCCAGAAATAAATAGACTGTTTTTTTTGTAGTTTGATATTTTAAACTTAAGACTGCATTTCAGTCACAATTTGTTGAAAATGGTTTACAGTCATCATGAGTATTTATGTGATGTGTGTGGAGCACAAATAAGGAAATGAATGTAGGAGTTTCTGCATCTTTTAAAATCATTAAGAGTTACAGGCATGTGATGTGGACATGAAAAAGGTATTTTTGTGAGTGTTTCATTTCACTGTGTACTGTGTATGTGGCTGAAAAGACAATAAACACATACTTGACTTGACTTGACCTGACATAGGAATTCAAGGGAGAGTGCAGGAACCAATATTATGCCTAAACTGTGGACACTATCAGGGACTCTGACAGTGACATCAGTTGAGAACTCAATGGGTTTTTTAGTAGCTGGGTTGTAGCAAAATATTTGTGAGAGTTGGGAATCGCATGCATCATGTTTCACAAAGTGTAAAAAAATTAATTTTTTGTCTGGATCAAACTTACTTGTGTTTGGAAATAGAACTTTTTTTTTTTTTTTTTTTTTTTTTTTTACATTTTTTCAACATATCTTATTATAATATTAATGTATGTAAGCTGAAGATTTCCTAAACCTTTAATGTGTGTATGTTTCTGATTTTTGCCTTTTTGGGTCAGCTGTGTCTAAATATTAGGTTGAATTTTTATAATGTTTTAAATACAAATACAGTTCATTTGAAATGTAAACATAAAATGGGCAAAATATGTCTAAATGAACCAAACATGCTCCTCTGCAGATGCCTCAGTTTCTGCAAAAGATTAGTTTCTTCTGCTTTGGTACATGAAATCTTTTCATATGACTGAAATGCAATAATGTATCATTTTCAGCTTTGATCTAGACTACAAATGTAAAGCACCTTAAATAAAAACAGTGCAGTATAACATTTATAAAAACACTCACACAGCTTTTCTGGATGTTTTGACCATTGGCAACAGTCTCAGAAGACATTCCTCCGATGGATTATATTTCCTCAGGTTAAACTCATCCAGATCCTCCTCTGAGTTCAGCAACACAAATGCCACAGCTGACCACTGAGCAGGAGAGAGTCTAACTTGACTGAGACCACTGGTACCTCCTCTGCTCAGGTATGTCTGGACCTCCTGCACCAGAGAATGGTCATTCAGTTCATTCAGACAGTGGAACAGATTGATGGTCTTCTCTGGAGAGGGGTTCTCCCTGATCATCTCCTTGATGTACTCGACTGTTTCCTCTTTGCCTTGAGAGCTGCTTCCCATCTGGGTCAGCAGACCTCGTAAAAGAGTTTGATTGGACTCCAGTGAGAGGCCAACAAGAAAGCGGAGGAACAGATCCAGGTGTCCATTCTCACTCTGCAAGGCCTTGTCCACCGCAGCCTTGAGGAACTCAGGCATTGTTGACTTTTTGGTGAAACTAAAGACTCCAGAGCCTGGCTGCAGAAGCACATTTCTGTTCTTGAAGATGAAGGAGAGAAATGCATATAAAGCAGCCAGAAACTCCTGAATGCTCAGGTGCACAAAGCTGAAGACCTTTCCCAGGCAAAGCGCTAACTCCTCCCTGAAGATCTGGGTGCACACTCCTGAGTACAAAGTCACTTCTCTGACATCAATGCCACACTTTCTCAGGTCTTCGTCATAAAAGATCAGGTTTCCCTTTTCCAGTTGTCGGAAAGCCAGTCTTCCCAGTGCCAGAATCATCTTCCTGACTTGTTTGTGATCAACATCACTTTTACCATGGTATCTTTGGTTGCTATGTTTGATTTGAAACACAAGGAAGTGTGTGAACATTTGAGTCAGAGTCTTGGGGATCTCTCCACTCTCTGCTTCAATCAACACTCTCTCTAGAACAGTGGCTGAAATCCAGCAGAAGACTGGGATGTGGCACATGATGTAGAGGCTTCTCGAGGACTTCATGTGTGAGATGATTTTGTTGGCCAGGCTCTGGTCACTGATTCTCTTCCTGAAGTATTCCTCTTTCTGAGGGTCACTGAACCCTCGTACCTCTGTTACCTGGTCAACACACTCAGGAGGGATCTGACTGGCTGCTGCTGGTCGAGAGGTGATCCAGAGGAGAGCAGAGGGAAGCAGGTTCCCCTTGATGAGGTTTGTCAGGAGCACATCCACCAAGGCTGACTGTGTTACATCAGACAAGCTCTCATTGTTCTGGAAATCCAGAGGAAGTCGACACTCATCCAGGCCATCGAAGATGAACATTACTTTGTACTGATCATAGTCTCTTGGGTTTAATTCTTTTGTATCTGGGAAAAACTCACGAAGAAGAGCCAGCAGACTGAGGTTTTTAGTCTTCATCAAGTTCAGCTCTCTAAAAGGAAGTGGAAAAACAAAGAGGATGTCCTGATTGGCTTCACCTTCAGCCCAGTCCAGGATGAACTTTTGCACCGAGACAGTTTTTCCAATTCCAGCGACTCCTTTGGTCAGCACGGTTCTGATGGATCTGTCTTTAAAGAGGTCATTGCATTTGATGGGTATCTCCTGTGCTGTTGGTCTCCTGGATGCTGTTTCAATCTGTCTGACCTCATGTTCACTGTTGACCTCCCCACTCCCTCCCTCTGTGATGTAGAGCTCTGTGTAGACCTCGTTCAAGAGGAACGAGGTTCCAGGATTTGAGATTCCTTCGTTAACTTTCTGAAATTTATCCTTCAGTGTCAGTTTCAGTTTTTGATGGCAAGAAGGAGCCAGTTCTAATAAAAACAGCAACAGTAATAAAATAATAATAACAAGAAAAAATGAATGTTAACATTTAGTTCTACATTTACCACAAACACTACGACTCATTGTGTTTTCATCACAGAAGGATGTTCACAGAGCTAAATGTGATTTATCATTACATTACCACCATAATTTACTTAATGAGAAATCACATGACCCTGAACTCTTACTGGACTGGAGTGTGTTAGCGAGGTCTGTCTGGTTCATGTTCCTCAGGACATGCAGTGTGATCTTCAGCGCCCCCTCTCTGACACTGCTCTGATCGTCCTCCTCTTCCTCTTCTTCTCTCTCAGAGCATGCTGGGTGATCTGCACTCAGGAGCTTGATGAACCTCTTCAGCTGATTCTTCACCACAGAGAGGACTTTGTGCTCCAGGTCCTGATCCAATATATAAACAAACAGAAATGCTGACCTTTTTCCACTGCAATACTGGGGGCCAAAGCAGCAAAGCTGTGTTTCTACATTTTCTTCTTCTTACTATTATTCTTCTGGCTAGTGGTTCTATGACAGCCTTTAGAACCATATTGTAAAAAGTGTATTTTGGCACACAGATTGGGGACAGTCCCCTGAATCTTTTTCCCTAAGTTTTATATCTGCACCTTGAGAACCCTAGCACCACCAATGGGCCAACTTCGGAGTTGATTTTACACATTAACTTTTGTTATTATTATTATTATAATCATATTTATTATTATTATTATTCTAAAAATCTGAATAGTTACATTACATTAATTTCAGTTTATGTCAGAGAATTATTTATGGTCATATTTCCACAAAATTTACCCGTTCACCAAAAACAGTACCTGTGATATACATTAGGCGACATAAGCTGACACTAGGTGACATTAGATGACATAAAACAGTGATACTCAAACCACTCCTTAGGGATCCCCAGGCAATCCTCATTTTGATGTTGTCCTGTGAGTTGTTTTGGAGCAAAAACGTGGACCAACCCTAAGGATCAAGTTAAGGATCGCTGACATTTGGAAATTTAAATCAAAGTTAAAAGTTAACATGCCTGTGTCATGTTGGGATGCCAAGGGAAGGAGGCGCAGTTGCAGGTTTCCATTGTTTTAACTTCTTTATTAACTAATACAAACAAAAAAGGCACAGGGGCCTACATACAAATGAAAGATCCCTCTTAGTCACCAACAGAACAAAAGTAAGAGCAGCATAAACAATAGAATAAAAGCTATATAACACAACAGTATAATATAACATGGGTGGAAGTAGCCTAGTGGGTAAAACACTTGTGAACCCAATGACCACAAAGTTGAAGGTTCAAACCCCTGCACTTTCTACCATTGTGTCTTTGAGCAAGACACTTAATCCTCAGTGTCTCCAGAGGGACTGTCCCTGTAACTAATAATTGTAAGTTGCTCTGTACAAGGGTATCTGCCAAATGCCACTTTAATATAAAAAGTACACAATAAAAATAATACAAAAATATAACTATAGAAGTTTGTGTTTATGTAAATATATATGTATAAATAAACCTATATAAGTATATGTATATATGTACATAGTGGATTGGTTGTAAAGTCTGACATCACAGCTGGAAGGAAAGACCTGCGGAATCTCTCCTTCCCACAACATGGGTGCAGCAGCCTGAAGGAGCTGCTCAGTGCTGTCAGAGTCTCCTGCATGGGGAGGGAGAATCTCCACTGGGTCCAGAGGGCATCCTAGAACAGAGCTGGCCCTCTGGATCATCCTGTTCAGTTTCTTTCTGTCCCCAGCGGAGATGCTGCTGCCCCAGCAGACCACACCGTAAAAGATGGCTGATGTCACTACAGAGTCATAAAAGGTCCTCAGGAGAGGCCCCTGCACTCCAAAAGACCTGAGCCTGCGCAGCAGGTACAGCTTGCTCTGCCCTTTTTTGTAGAGAGAATTTGTGTAATGAGTCCAGTCCAGTTTATTGTTCAGATGAACACCAAGGTACTTGTAGCTCTCCGCAGTCTCAGTGTCCAGACCCTGGATGCTCAGTGGTTGCGGTAGAGCATGTTTGTGCCTGCGGAAGTCTACCACCAGCTTCTTTGTTTTTCCAGTGTTGATCTGGAGGTAGGTCTGCTGGCACCAGTCCACAAAGTCCCGGGTCAGTTCTCTATACTCCCTGTCATCCCCATCAGTGATAATGCCGACTATTGCAGAGTCATCAGAGAACTTCTGCAAGAAGCAGTTGGTGGAGTTGTGAGAGAAGTCTGCAGTGTAGATGGTGAAGAGAAACTGTTCCCTGCGGGGCCCCTGTACTGCAGATGCCCCTGTCTGACACACAGCCCTCACATACTGTGTTCAGTAAGTGAGGTAGTTCAGAATCCATGTGGTGAGGTGATGGTCCACTTCCGTGTACTCTAGTTTGTCCCTCAGGATTGTGGGTAGGATAGTGTTGAAGGCACTGGAGAAATCAAAGAACATGATTCTCACAGTGCTCCCAGTGGTCTCCAGGTGAGAGAGGGAATGATGTAGGAGGTGGTAGACTGCCTCATCTACCCCAATGCCAGGCTGACTGAAAACTGAAGTGGGTCCAGCGATGAGCTCACCAAGGGCTGAAGTTGAGCAAGGACCTACCGCTCCAGGGTCTTCATCACATGGGATGTCAAAGCCATGTGTTGAGGTCCTTGGGAAGTGGGGTCTTCGGCACTGGTACCATTGATCCACGCAAGACTTGACGACCCTTGAACTGATGCCACCCCAACCCGCCACCTTCCTAGCATTGATCATCCTCAGTTCCCTCCTAACCTGGATGGTTGAAATAGACAGGCTGGAGCAGGTGTGAAGTGTAGAGGAGGTGTAAAGTGTCTGAAGTGAAACAGAGGTGGGTGTAGGGGTGTCTGCAGCAGATGTTGGAAGCTGCATCAGAGAGGGCAGTATGGGTGGAGAGGCAGGGGCAGATGATGAATCAAACCTGCTTAAGAATTGGTTCAGCTCATTTGCCCACCTCACATTCTCTCACATTGCCCACCGGCAGAGAGTTCTGTTCTTTGTGGCCTGAGATAGTTCTAAGGTCCCACCAGACTCCATTGACATTGTTCTGCTGCAGCTGAATTTCCATCCTCTGCCTGTAGCTGTCTTTCCCATCCCTGATCAGTCTTTTCAGCTTTCTCTGCACCCTTTTCAGCTCCTCCTTATTTCCTGACTTGAAGGTCCTCCTTTTCTGGTTGAGAATGGCCTTGATTTCCAGAGTAATTCAGGGTTTGTTATTTGAAAAGCAACACACAATCCTGGTGGGTAAGGTAGTCCGTAAAAATTAATGTAGTCCGTAATGCAGATCACAAGACTGTCAATGTCTTCCCCATGGTCATCACACAGAGCTTCCCACACAGTAGACTCAAAACAGTCCTTTAGAGCCTTCTCTGTCTCATCTGACCATCTCTGCACTGTGCGGGGGACTGCTGGCTCCCTGCATACTACAAGCTCATACACAGGGAAAAGGTGCACCAGGTTGTGATCTGATCTTCCCAGGGGAGGGAGAGGTGATGAACTGCATGCCTCCTTAGTGTTGGCATACAGTAAGTCCAATGGTTTATTGTCTCTGGTGGGGCATGTCACATACTAGGTGAAAGTGGGCAGTGTGGAGTCCAGGGAGGCATGATTGAAGCTGCCTGAGATGAAAAACAGGGCCTGGGGATGCTGTGTTTGCAGCCTGTGGACAACAGAATGGAGAGAGTCACCGGCTGCCTCCGTGTTGGTCGAGGGAGGGACATACGCCGCTATCGCGATAACATGCGAGAATTCCCTGGGGAGGTAATATGGTCTCGTGCTAATGGCAAACAGCTTGATGTCTCTACTGCAGAGATGTTCTTTCACAGTGATGTGCCCAGGATTACACCATATGTCAAACACTGTTCTGTCTGCCAGCAGGTCTCCGTTAGCATGGTATTTATTCTGGTGCTGGGTTAGCGCCGCTAGCTTATCCATCTTGCTGGCAAGAGATCTTACATTCCCCATGCTGATGGAGGGGAGAGCTGGTCTGTACCATCTCCTTCTAGGGCGACAGTGGTCCCAGGCTGCCACTCGCTGGGGGCGCAGGAAATATGATTTTTTGTATACTGTATTTTATGTTTATATATAATATATACATTATACACAAACAGTGCCCTCCACAATTATTGGCACCCCTGACAAGACTCTTTTTCTTATTTTTTGGGAATAATATGACATTACAATTTTAAAAGGAGAAAAAACCAGCTTGTAATTTGAGTACATTTATTCAGTGGGGGGAAAAATCCCACATTAAGAAATATATATTTTTTGCATGAAATCATGTGTGTCACAATTATTGACACCCCTGCTGTTAATATTTTGTGCCCCCTTTTGCCAACAGGATAGCACATAATCTATTATATTTCACAGGGTTGTAGAATACAGAGAGAGGATCTTTGACCATTCCTCTTTGCACAATCTCTCTAGATCGTCCATAGTTCTGGGTCCTCTCTCATGCACTCTCCTCTTCAGCTCACCCCTCAGGTTTTCTATGGGATTTAGGTCTGGGGACTGAGATGGTCATGGAAGAAGGTTGATTTTGTGTCTGGTGAACCATTTCTGTGATGATTTGGCCACATGTTTTGGGTCATTATCCTGCTGAAAGACCCAGTGACGACCCATTTTCAGTTTTCTGGCAGAGGCCACCAGGTTTTTATTTAAAATGTTCTGGTATTTCAAAGAGTTCATGATGCCTTGCACTCTAACAAGGTTCCCAGGACCACTGGAACAGAAACAGGCCACAGCATCACAGATCCTCCACCATACTTAACAGTGGGCATGAGGCGCTGTTCCTCATATTCATCCTTAGTTTTGTGCCAGACCCACCTGGAGTGTTTGCTGCCAAAAAGCTCAATCTTAGTTTCATCTGACCAAAGCACACGGTTCCAGTTAAAGTCCCAGTGTCACGCACACCAGTCTTGTGACACGCACGGGATTCCGGAGATGACGTGCGTCACGGGGTATATAAACAGGAAGACGGTAACACACAGTGCTCAGTCATTGAG
>JBBPCZ010120672.1:0-10241 GCA_037974445.1 Brycinus macrolepidotus | reverse complement strand
GCTCGCACCCAGGCAACCTATATATCAAAACGTTCGGCTCATCAGCGCGAGGTGTGCTATTACTTTTGTTGGTGTTTGGCGTTACCGTGGCAACGCTACTCGCCAACAAAGATGGCCGAAATGCCATAGGGAATGAACAGGGCTCAACTTTCAGATTGTCCTGCTCGGACACCCTTGGTCCGAAACCCACCAAACTTCATGTGATACCTCAGGCCAACTTCTCCGACACACAAACGCGCTCGGTGATGACCAGCACTCGTCTTTTCCTTGTGTTTCGCTCATCCCTTTTTCCCCCATTCACTTCCATTCATTTTTAACCCCGTTGAAATGAATGCAGTTTCTTTCTCCATACAGTGAGCAAACCATATGAAACTTCATATGAGACCTCAAGCCACGTCCCCACAGACGCACCGGTTTAAACTGAACTATATGGCCAAAAGTATTGGGACACAGCTGTCATAAAAAACTATGTGGACAAAAGTATTGGGACACAGCTTTTTAAGCTAAACTGTATGGCCAAAACTATTGGGTTACATGTGTTTAAATTGAACTATATGGCCAAAAGTATTGGGGTACAGGTGTTTAAAGTGAACTACGTGGCCAAAATTATAGGGACACACCTGAACAATATGGACAAAAGTATTGGGACACACCTGAACAATATGGACAAAAGTATTGGGACACACCTGTATAACCTAAACTATATGGCCAAAACTATTGGGATACAGGTGTTTAAAGTGAACTTTATGGCCAAAAGCATAGGGACACACTGGAACAATATGGCCCAAAGTATTGGGACACACCTGTTTAAGCTAAATCATATTGCCAAAAATATTGGGACACAGCTGAACAATATGGCCAAAAGTATTGGGACACACCTCTTTAAACTAATCTGTATGTCCAAAAGTATTGGGACAAACATGAACAATATGGTCAAAAGTATTGGAACACACCTGTTTAATAACAACTATATGGACAAAAGTATTGGGACAAATAAACACACACACACACACACACACACACACTCACAAACACACACATGGACACACACAAACACACACACACACACTCACACACACACACACACACACAGTCACGCACACAAACGCTCACATTTTGCTTTGTTTTTTGGCTGTTGCTCAGGTGTAGGATGTTGTTGCTATGGAGTGTGTAGGTTGTTTCTTGGCGGCAGGCCCATTTCAAAATTTCTTCAGGACTTTTCTTTCTAGTTATTTATTATTATTCTTCTGTCGCGCTTAATGCGGCCCGAACAGGTGTTTAAAGTGAACTATGTGGCTAAAAGGACACACCTGAACAATATGGACAAAAGTACTGGGACACACCTGTTTAATAAAAACTATATGGACAAAAGTATTTTGACACACTCATTTAAACTAAATTATATGGCCAAAAGTATTGGGACACACCTGTTTAATCTGAACTATATGGCAAAAGTATTGGGACAGAGCTATATGGCCAACAGTATTGGGACTGAGCTATATGGCCAAAAGTATTGGGACACACACTCAAAAACACACACATAGACACACACACACACACACACTCACACACACACACACACAGTCACGCACATAAACACACACATTTTGCCTTGTTTTTAGGCAGTTGCTCAGGTGTAGGATGTTGTTGCTATGGAGTGTGTAGGTTGTTTCTTGGCGGCAGGCCCATTTTAAAATTTCTCCAGGAATTTTCTTTCCAGTGTTTATTTACTATTCTCCTGCCGCATACATCACACTTAATGCGGTTCGAACTGTAGCATGCACCTCGGCTCGGCAGCGCGAGGTGTGGTATTACTTTCATTGGCCTTCTGAGTTATCGTGGCGACATTATTCACCAACAAAGATGGCCGAAATGCCATAGAGAATGAATGGGGCTCAACTTTCAGATCGTCCTGCTCGGACACGCTTCGTCCGAAACCGACCAAACTTTATGTGATAACTCAGGCCAACTGCTTCGATACACAATCATGGTCGATCGTCACCACCCCTTGTCTTCTCCTTGCCATTTGCTCATCTCTTTTCCCCCATTAACTTCTACCCATTTTTCACCCAAGTCAAATGAATGCTGACGAAACTTTCAGTCACTATACAGTGACCAAACGTTGTGAAATTTCACATGACACCTTAGGGCGCTGTCCCCCGAAATATCCAGCCCCTCATCCAAGCCTTGCACTTGTTTTTTCCTTTATTTACATGCATCCCTTTTTCCTCAGTACACTTCCATTACATTTTTGGCCAAATTTAAATGAAGGAGTTTTGCACATTAATACTTTTTGCACATTAATGTTTGCTTTGGTGTAGGAGCTGGGTCCTAAGTAGTTTCTAAGCAGTTGCTATGGTACACAAGGTGATTGCCAAGTAGTTTTGAGGCAGTTGTTATGGTGAAGAAGATGGTTGCTGGGGAGTTTATAGGTGGTTGCTATGGTATACAAGATGGAGACTTTGGTGTAGGAGGTGGCTGCTAAGTAGTTTGTAGCCATTTGCTATGGTGTTGGAAGTGGATGTTAGGGAATTTCTAGGTGGTTTCTATGGTAAACAAGGTGGTTGCTCCAGTGTAGGAGGCAGGTGGTTTCTAGGCAGCAGGCACATCTAACAATTTCTTCAAGAATTTCTGTATGGTTATTATTATTATTATTATTATTATTATTATTATTATTATTATTATTATTATTATTATTAATGTGCCAGACTCAATCTCTTTACTTTGAATTGTTTGTGTTCCTTCATTAAAATAATTCCTTGACTAAAATGCTACTGTTGGACAATGTTTGGTATGGTAGAATTAGTCATATGAGTAATAATAAAAAAAACACTAATTAAGACCATGTCTTTATATTTTCTTCATTTTAATGCATTGTCATGTTGGCATGGCAACTGCATATTCTGCACAGACGTTGGCTGTGCCTGCCACCATAGTGGTGCCCAGTGTCACTCTTTCTGGCACTGTGCAGACTTAATGATGAAGGGGCAGAAGTGGTCATTTATGGGAAGGTGGATAACATTTTTGTCTTCTTCAACATTTCTCACAGAAGCATTAACAGAAAACAAGGCTTAATTTTTTATACTGGTTTATTTGTGCTGCCACAAAAGGTTTGTGTGAAATGTCACAATTTGTTAGTTTGCAAATACAAACACAATATTCAATATAAGCTGATATTAAGACATGCTGTTACAAGTGATTTTATTTATTTTTACAGTCACTGAATATGGTCAACAGCTAGTGTCTGACAACTTTGGATGGGTATTTATCTCTCCCTTTGATGATCCCTTTATTTGGTGAGCAAGAACCTTTTCATTTGTGTTAGACACTCATAACCAGACTGCAAAGAGATTTTGAGAGATTAGATAGATTACACAGACAGATAGAGGATTCATGAAAGCTTTGTGTTTTACAATACACAAAAAGACAGTCAGTTGCATGATTATGAGTATCCTTATTATGAGAGGTGAGTAAAAAGGGTAATAAAATGTATGCGGTTAATCAGCTTAAACACATACTAAAATTTGAGAAACAGTTCAGATAAGATTACCCTTTTTCAGTACCGCAAATTTGCACTGTTACAGCAGCAAAGTGGACAGTACAAAAGAAGAACATAGAAGCAGCATAACCAACAGAGTAAAAGCTACACAACTCAACAGTATAATATAAAAAGTACACTATACAAATATTACTGAATATAGAAGTTTGTATGAATGTACACAGTGGATATATATATATGCACACATCCGAGTATTCACAGGTGCCTGGTAGCAGCGGATGTGAGCTTGCGGAGGAGGACACGTCTTTGAGGAGGATGATTAGAGAGCCAAACTGTAGGTTGTGGTGGCCTCATAAATGGAGTTGCTGAAGGTCTCTGCCGTGCTGGTTGGGAAGATGTTCCTATCCTTGCTATGGAAACAGTGGGAACTGGTTACACTACCAGCCATCACCAAGTATGGATATAACAGTCATTGAAGATTCTATTTATGCATGTAAGTTTATGACAAAAACAGTGTCTTAGAACAGGACAGGACTTTGAGTTGAATGTGTTGTGTTCCTGTCCTTTTTGTATTGCAGCCACATTGGGAATTGCGCAGGTGTTATCTCAAACTGTGAAGTTAGTGGGTGAACTTGCTGTTGACGAAGAATTGAATAATAAAAGAATGATAAAAATACTAATTAATATGGTATGTCTTCACCCCCATTATAGTTCATACAGAAGCTATGAGGGACCCCTGTATGCTGTCTCCATATGATGAACAGCATGTGCCCTTTGACCTCTTGAGAAGGGCCAGAAAAGTCTAGATAATTCACCAAGGATATTCTGTCAGAAGATATTGTACAGTACAGATATTGTTAAAACAAACAATATCTGTACTTTAATTAACGTCTAATCTACTCAAGATGGGAAAACCCATTCACCAAGGGGATAAAGATTGAATGTGTTTTTATGTCAGGAGGTCATGAGAATTGTACCTAGTCAGCATAGTGTACCATAGGGTCCAGTGTTCATGTTAACATAGGATCGAAAAACATATGGAGTCTTTGCACGCACAGGTTGTCAGTCATCCATGAGGTGTTCACATGCACAAGGCATGATCATTCATTCATGACGGAGGAACATTAATTAAGTGATACTTGATCTCGTATCTATTGGAAAACACTTGGGAAGGTGAAGACATTAGAACAGAGGTTTAGATTTGAATATTCAATTATTACTCAATTGGCTGAGCGCCAATGAGTGGGTGTAATCTGAAAAAGGGGTGTTGTATTCTGTGTGTAAAATCTTCTGGAGAGAGCATCTGATCACTGCTCCCGAGGACCATGAAACTGCCTTAATAAACAGCGTTGCCTCAACTGCGTGTGATTTTGAACTTAAAAAAGATTCAGACTTAGGTTGTTGCTCAAATTTTCCAATTGCTGTTTTCTGTTTGACTTATGGTATCACCATCACAATGACATACACCAATCAGTCAGAACATAAAGACCACCTTTCTAATGTTGTGCAACCAAAACAAGACATCTGCTGGTGTGCTGTGGTATTTGGCACCGAAACATCAGCAGCAGATCCTTATGTTGTCATGTAAGTTAGCATGGGGGCAGCTGGTGGCCTGGTTGTTAGGGGTTATAAGGTCATGGGTTCAAATCCCAGGACTAACAGTGGCACCACTGAGGTACCCTTGAGCAAGGTACCATCCCCACACACTGCTCCCTGGGCGCTATATTGTCGGGTTAAATGCACAGAACAAATTTCAAAGTGTTCACGTGTGACCAATGGCCACTTTACACTTACCTTACACTTACTTAATTTGTGAGATGTGGTCTACATGGATCAGAGTAGTTTGTGGAGCACATCCTATCTGCAGATCAAATTGAGAGATGGGGAATTTTCACATTACATTTCTGTTCCTTTGAAGGAATGTTATATACGATATGCAAATCGTAGGAGGTGCTGACTGTAAATCCATTCGGTTTGATAGCTTTCTTCACAGCTTCTCCGACAACTGTGCAGTTCGTCTTGGCCGAGCATTTCTTTAAACTGGGTAAGAAGCACAAAATTTCATTATGTGGCCAAAAGAGCATCATATGTTCCTCTATAGAATTACTAGCCAAATAAAAATCTATTTTACTTCACAAGATCTGTAATAAATGTATTAACAGTTATTTTTCATCTTACATTCAATAACATTTCACTATCCTTCTTACCTTCTCCCTGCAGATGATGAGAAGATTCTAGCTGAACCAGCATTTGGTGCTACTCTTGCAGCCATAATCAGCCAGCTTCAGAAAGAATGTAAGCTGGCTCAGAAGTTGAGTCCTGTGGTTGTTGTGGTGTGTGGTGGCAACAACATCAGCATGGAGGAGTTACAGAGGCTGAAAAAGCATCTGGGAATGATCTGCTACGTAAGCACGCATCAAACTTTCAAAAGAGACAGTGGTTTCTAGGTAGATTCTAGAGAAGATTTAGTCTAGGTATATTTAGTCTAACCAGTTTGTCTAAACTATTTAGACTAAATCTACCTAGACTGGACCCACTGTCTCTTTTCAGTGCTAAAGCTCAGGTGTTAGTCAGTTCATGGCATAACAAAGACAGAGCACACTCCATTTTTTAAAATCCAGTACTGCTTTTAAAACAGTCAGATATTATTCCTAAAAAACAGTTTTGAATCACTTTTGTAAAGTGTTTTCAGTTGCTACTGTTAAATGGGTGACAAAGAGGACATCATAAAACTTAAGGTTAATTCTTTCTAGACTATCATATACATGATTGGACTAAGTATTGTAAGGTTGTTAGTTATTGCAAGAATTGCTGGTCTTTTGAATGTTACATTTGTTCAGGAAATAAATGTTTACATTAATTATTCTAATTGTTCATGCCCGTAAAGTTATATCTGTGCAAATTACTTTTACATGAAGTATATTTACTTTTATGCGTGGAATTATACAACACTGTAGGCCCAATAGGCTCACATACCTATTTCTATGGCCTTTGATCCAGGGTTTAACCTTGCACACTTACACCTAAATTGTATTCAGTTTATGGTGTATGTAAAGTGCTGTTTGTAAAGTTTACGAAACTTTTCATGTTTACAAATATTAATGTGCACCCACATGGAATATTTCTATTTCATTTTGTATCTGTGTGAACAATAATATAGTTTGTTTGAAACAACACGGCCCACACTTCATTTACAGAAATATCTGCATCTTGTTGTAGTTGTTCAGCTATTGGGTGTTTTGGGTCGTTATCTTGATGCAGTACACATTTCACAAGTGTGCTTACTAATAAATTCTTAAATTCATGTTAATTTTTTCAAGGATATCATTTTTCGTTAAAATTATGCTCATTAAATGAAAAACATTTTATCAGCTGTACTATATACAGGCACACTGTACTTGTATACAATACAGAGTATATTGACTTTACAAATATACTTTATACTGTTCATGTCTTTGTGTGACTGTGCAGTTGCAATGTAAACAATTTCCTGTGGGATCAATGTTTTATGATTCTGACTAAAATTCAAGACAAATGCAAAATAAAAGCATTTTCACTGGTGGTCTCAGGCTTTTGGACCCCACTGTTTCTTGGAAAAAGTGTTTCTATTGTCCATTGTCTACTATGGACAATGTGTCTTAGCTTTGCCCTGTCCTGTCTCCTAGCCAGATATTCTTTTGTTTTTGTTTTGGTTCCCGTCTCTACCCTAGTCCTGCTTTTTAGTTAATACTCCCACCTGCGCATTTTAGGCTACCTTTGCTGTTTCGGCTCTGTATTCAGAGTACTAAAAACTTCTGTGATTTCTGGTTTGGTTGTTCTTTCTCCCTTCGCCATTATGATTCTTCCCTAAGTTCACTCTTGTGGTTTTGTATACTGGCGTGCTAAGTAATAATTGATTAACGCTAATTAAATAACACGTCCCTTTTCTCAAACGGGCATGAGCACCATGCAACAAGACCACAACATACGCACCTTTGTCTGGCGGCCCATCAACAATGCATTGAAATGTGGGATATATAATTTTGACATTGATCAGGTCAACATGCTGTTTTGGAATTGTGTGTCTACAGAGGCAAAAGATTGCAGCCCGGCAGAGATATAAGACTCAGTTTTGTGATACAGTTTCCTTTATCTGGGAAACGTGGCCAAGCTGGCCACTGTGGATTAGGATCCATTGAGGAGTTTTTCTTTTCCTATTCTGCTCACTCTTATCAGCTATCATAGATACTATAAACTTGGGACTTCAATAAAACTAACTTGTACATACCTTCTCCTTCAAAGCATGACATCCACAAGCTTGTCATTTATTTGACATAGTCAGGTGTGAACATAACACACCACAGCACAGCACAGCACACAGTGAATAAAGTGAAATTCTTTCTCTGCATTTAACTCATTAACCATCTGATGCAGTGGGCAGCCACAAACAGGGCGCCCAGGGAGCAGTGTGTGAGGATGGTACTTTGCTCAAGGGTACCTCAGTGGTGCCACTGGGAGTCCTGGGTTTCAAACCCACAACCTTCCAATCACAGGGGCAACTCCTGGCCTGACCTGGCCATGAGCTTAAAAGTGTGTTAATTTTTCACACATACTTTGACATTTAAGTTGTAATTAAGATCAGAAGTCAATAGCTACGAATGTCATTAAATGATGAGGCCTCCCAACCGGACACCTTCCACTGTCATGGAGAATTGGAGCGAAAGTCTAAGTCTGAAACTTTTTCTAAGTCAAGAAATCAAACGGAGTCAGTTAGATGTGGTGTTGATGTTTACTGAAGCATCAGCCTGTGGCCCGTGGGAGCAGCAATCAGAGAACTCTCTCCAGGCGGGTCTGCACCGAGGTCAAATAGGCCTCAGAATTCAACATCCCTTTTTTGATTCAACCCACTTATCGGTTTTCCACCAAAAAGTCCCAATCTCCCCATTTTCATATCTCCACCTTCCCAAGTTTCTACCAATAATTAAAAGATCGGTCATCACTATTCAGTCATATCTGGCCCCGCCTGCCCACCAATATTTTATAACTGGGTACATCCCCGTTTCTAAAAAAAAACATGTCCATGTACCTCGTGAACAACTCATATGTCCAGTTCAGTCTGGTTTGGTTGCATAGATTTATTTTAGGGTTCGTTTTGACACATTTGATGTGTAGCAGCCTTGCTTTCAAGGACGCACGCTATGGGAAGATGTTCAAGCGTAGGTGCTCAGCTTCAGCTAATATTCTTTGCGGACTTTTGGGGCTTCCCGGTCACCTGATTCCCAGCACTTGTTCCCATCGCCTAAAAGGTTGAGGGAGATAATTCAATGGTTCAAACTCTCTAACTATGTGGTTAGAGAGTTTGAACCATTTCAATCACTCAGAATTCTTCAGTTTTCATCACTGCCAACTGGCTGGGCCTAGATATCCTGTCCATAAATATTATGAACAGGACCGGTGACAAAGGGCAGACCTGGCGGAGTCCCACATGTATTGGGAACATGTCTGACTTACTACCGGCAATGTGAACCATACTCCTGCTCCGTTCATACAGGTACCTAAAGGCCCTCAATAGATGGCGCTGAACCCCATACTCCCGAAGCACCCCTCACAGAGCACAGTCATAGGCCTTCTCCAGGCCCACAAAACACAGTGGACCAGTTGGGCAAACTCCCATGCACCCTCCAGCACCCTTGAAAAGGTGAAGGGCTGGTCCAGAGTTCCGCAACCAGGTCGAAAACCGCATTGTTCCTCTTGAATCTGAGGTTCGACTATCGACTGGACTCTCCTCTCCAGCAGCCTGGCTTAGACTTTCCCAGGGAGGCTGAGAAGTGTAATTCCCCGACAATTGGAGCACACTCTCCGGTCCCCTTTTTTGCCAGTCCAGAGGCACTGTCCCTGACCTCCACGCAATGTTGAGCAGGCGTGTCAACCAAGACAGCCCAACAACGTCCAGAGCCTTTAGGTGCTCAGAGCAAATCTCTTCCACCCCCAGGGCTCAGCCACCAATGAGCTGTTTAACCACCTCAGCAACCTCAGCCCCCGTGATGGGCAAGTCCACCCCAGCTTCCTCTGGCTCTGTGCCCACCTTGGACATAGCAGAGGCATGATTGAGGAGCACCAAGCAACACCTTAGCAACCACCTTGTATACCATAGCAACGGTCTAGAAACTCCTTAGCGACCTCCTCCTCAACATAGCAACTGCCTACAAACTGCTTAGCAACCAACTTCAACACCATAGCATCCACCTTTTAAACCTTACCAACCACTGACAAAGTCCATAGCAACCGCCTCCTATACCATAACAACTACCTAGTAACTACTTAGCATCCACCTCCTACACCATAGCAAGCACCTAGAAAAACCATAGCAATCCTCTTGTGTACCATAGCAATCACCTAAAACTCAATAGCAACCACCTTCGACACCATAGCAACTTCCTAAAAAGTACTTAGCAACCACCTCCTATTCAATTCAATTTTATTTACATAGCGCTTTTTACAACCAAGTTGTCACAAAGCAGCTTTACAGAATACAGATCTGAGGCCCTAGTGAGTAAGCCAAGGAAAAACTCCCTCAGCTGGAGGAAGAAACCTCAGGAGGAACCAAGACTCAAAAGGGGAACCCATCCTCCTTAGGTCTACCTGGAGAGAAAGGAACAAGAGTCTTTATGGGGATAAATAACAAAAGAAGGCCTTCATGAACAAGAATATTGATAGATAGGCCCTCTACGGCTAACAGAGTTGGTATCACTAAGTGTCCATA
>JBBPCZ010120671.1:0-10241 GCA_037974445.1 Brycinus macrolepidotus | reverse complement strand
TCAAATAAATCTTGCACTGACATTAATTTGAAAAAAAAAACAGCACAATACCAGAATATCAACAATACGAAATACATCTGAATACTTCTCACTTCTCAATACTTCTCTGAATGAATCTGTCATTTGGATACTTCATCATTTAGATAGTATTCATGTAGCAATTTAGGCCTGAGACTCAGAAACACTCAACTCAGTCACTGTTTGACCTCATTTGGAATTCTTTCTGATCTGCACCATTCAGTAGTGCTTCTGTTTTCTATACGATGCCTTTTGTTCTGTGACAGTGTATCAGAGCCACTTCACCTCTCCCATGTGTGGAAATATGTATTTGTATAGAACACAGCAGTCACATACTGTAAAAGATCTGAAATCTGTTTTTTTTTCTTTCTTTCTTTTTGCTTATCATGAGGGGACTGACATCTTTTCACATTGCATTGAGCTTTGCCAAAACATTGTAATGGGACGCTGATAAGAGTACCCCCCCCAAAAAAAGCTGATTATTTCATAACTTTATTTTGGTTGCATTATTTCATGTATGCCAACAGCAGCAACTAAGCATAAGACACCAGTTCAAGTTTTTCAGTTGTTTATGTATGTTATGTAAGCTGATGCAAAGAATTGTATATAAATATATTATAATTTACATTATAATGACTAAGTAAATTCACAGGAGAAGGATAAACCATTCTTTCAGTTTAAGTTCATATAGCAAAATGTTATTTTAACACCATTTTGGACCACTTCTATTGGTCTGATCTTCATGAAATTCTGACACAGTCTAAACAACAACTGTTTTTTTCAAATTACAGTACTGTGCAAATGTCTTCAGCCACCCCTCATTTCGTCAATATTTTGCCTCCAAAGAGCCAGACTTTCTTATATTTTTCACGTGGTCTTTAGCAACAATCCTCCAGGCTTCATGAAGGACTTTCAAAGACTCTCAGTCCCTGAACTTGACCAGTTTCAGAGGAATGTTTTTTGTTTGTCAAGTCACACAGTGACCTACATATGAATCATTCAAGCAGAACAAAGACCATCTAACTTAGGTCCTGAACCAGAGAAGAAACAGGTGCAGATGATTCCAGATGATCAGGCGGTGATCAGTATACTGGTGGTGCTGAATGCCGAGTGGTAGGAACTCCTTTATCTAGGCTCCTTGTATCTTTAGGCACTTTGCAGCCTGTCCCAGTAAAACATCTGTTCCCATTTCTTTCATCTAATGTACTCAATATGCCAAAGATAAGACAGTTTGACAGGAATAAAATACTGTTTTTGCACCAGCATGTTCATTCAAAGCAAAATATAAAGAAATGAGGGGTGGCTCAAGACTTTTGCACGGTACTGTAAATGTAAAAAATGAACCAACAGACATATTCCAGAATTGCTCAGAGTAAAATCTTGTTACATTAGCTTTTGTTACACTCTCCTTCATTAAAAAGTTCCAACAGTGACTCTAGAATAAGTTATCAGCATTAATTACTTATCACCCTTCCGCTGATATACTGCTTCATCACAAGACGAAAATGCTTACAGTGACTAAAACTTAGCCTGTCTGCTCAGATACTGAATGTGTGAATGAAAGGGGTTTGCAGCGCACATTATCTCCGCTGTTAAAAGAAGCATGTGTTGTATTATAAGATAACTCTGCAGGAAAAGTAACAGAGGCATAACATTGTTTGAGACATTCTATCGTGTGATAACTGAGCAGGCTGTGTTCAGTATCAGGGGGTGCTGATGGCAATGGAAACCCTGCTGTTCATAATAGAGCTCTGTTTATTCTGCTTAGCTGGGAATTTCCCTGAAGAATATACAAGAATAAGGAAGGGAACGTTTACTCTGCTGGAAAGCATTCAGGTACTTGAGGTAGAGCACGCTGAGGAGCCTAAAGCACTGCTGTGACTTAAACTGAGATTTCCAGTCAGACGAACACTATAGCTGCTAATGCTGGTTAATTCTCTAGTTCCTGTTTGCAGAACACCTGCTTTATACCTGTTGGTCAGCTGAAAGGATCATTGGGGTCTTTCTCCCCACCGTCACAGACACACGCTGCATCCACAAAGGCACCAGCACTGTGGATGACCCCACACGCCCCTCACACACCTTCTTCTCCCTCCTCCCATCTGGAAAAATGTTCCGTGACATACAGGCCTCCACTACCAGCGCGGGGAACAGTTTCTTCCCTCAGGCACATCAGACTTCTCAGTCAGAACTGAAACGCAAACACACAAACACACCCCTGACTTGAACTCGCTCCTCTTCCTAACACAATGCACATACACACTGAACTGTTCTGTCTTCTTTGCTGCATTTTTGCACACTTAACGACTCCTCTGCTAGACTACAGTGTCTGTCATGATATTGTATTCGTTCAAACTACTGTACTGTAGCTGTCAACTAAATGTTGTCTTGTCCGGTTGTTTTGTTGCTCTTGTGTTTTTTCTTGCTCTCGCTTTCTCTTTCTTTTTGTCCTGTTAGCCTTGTGGTGTTTCTGTGTTCTTGTTTTGCACCATGGTCCTGGTTTCACTGTGTTCTGTGTTTTTGGCTGAAATGACAATAAACCTTCTTGACTTGAAGTCAGTAACTGTAAACCTACAAAGCGCATCTATAAGGAAGGTGTTTCTGATAACAGAAACACCTTCCCCCCACCACGTTTTCCTGTAATTGCTCAATCACGGATTTTCAGGGTCGGTTTCAAAGTCTTCACTGACTATGGAGTCATGTGATCAGGAGGGCGGGGTCTGGCCTGACTGCTCTATTTAAAAGTGAAAGATTAAGCAGTGGGAGTCTGGTGCATAACCAAAACTCAGAGACAATCTACTTTTGCTGAAACTTTAAGGTAAGTACTGGTTCAATACTGGCCAATATCACTGGATCGGAAAAGCTTGAACTGTCATGTAAATGCTAAACTTTGAGCAACATGCTGTAAAGAGAGATACACAGATGAGGACATGAGTATCACAGACTGTGTCTCAAACGACTAGGAATTAAAATACAGCTTTTTTTAAGGAGAGAAAAAGGCAGTATCTGATTTATATCGGTAAATACTCATGGTTGTAGTATCAGTATCGGTATCGGACATCAAGAGGTGGCATTGTGCCGCCCCTACTTGAAAGTAATAAGTAACAACATCCTAAACTTACTCCACAGACATTTTTTGTGTATCACAGTTTGAAGAAAAACACCTTTCTGCTGCAGAATAATGAAGACCCTGCTTGTGACCCTCCTTCTTGCCCTGATGATGATGAGTGGTGAGTACTGAAAGCTCCACTTCATTCCTCTTCAGGCGTGCTGCTGCTGGTGGCATTAAACACAAGTCATGCCCACAAGAAATAGATGTTATTTTTACTGCGTTTATGCATATTTGTATTTATTCTAATGTTACATAGTGTTGCCACTGCCAGGAGAGAAAATAATTTGACTTTTGCACAGTACTGTAGAAACACACACAGACATTATTCTCATGGATCAGTATTAAAGTATATGTAAGGTCATTTATGGCATCAAGTATCAGTCAAGCCGTGTGCGCTCCAACTATCACACTTTCACTGAGAGAGGACAGCAGGCCGAGAAAGATGGGAAACAGTACGAGGGTCTCTACATTTTTAAATGCCATTGTTTTAAAACCTGGATCTTTCACTGGGTTCTTGTCACACTTGCTAAACCTGAAGACTGCTCATCTGTCTTTTAATCCCTGCCTCCTTCCTTACTTATTTGTACACTTTATACTCTTTATATACATCCCTACAAATTACATATTGTGTCTTTGGATGCCTTGATCAATTTAAATTATTATTAGTTATTATCATATTTAAAACAAGCCCATAAACCAATTGCCGTAGAAAACTAGGGAAAAGGAATTATGTGTTGGTATGTTATTTATTTGCAAGGCAGTTTATTTTTCACAATTTTTAAGGAAGGTTATCTAAATAAAGTTCAAATTTTTTATAGTCATACGCAGTTTTTAACCCCCTTGGTCAAGTGACATGTTTTGTTATTAAATATATCTTTTCATTAACAAAATATGACTTTTTGGTGCCCAGTTTCTATGTATTTCTGTGTGACTTTAGCATATTAGGGAGGAAAAAAAGCAATTAAATATATTTTTTATTGGAAAAGCTTTGCCCACATTTTATTTATTTTTGCCCTCAATATGTTAAATTCTGGAGAAAAAAAAAATGTGCAAAAGTATGTTCCCTGTGGAAGATGCACTTCACTTGACATGTTATTTGGCCAGGGGCACTGTCATGATACCAATACTAGTGCAGCAAATGGATTTATCATTTGTGGTGCATGAAGTCTTAAGACATTCAAGAGGTCATGAACTACATGTTCCTGAGTGCTCTGGCCTTCACTCCGTTGCAGGTTCTGCCCTGAAATGTAACCACTGTGTTCCAAGGTCTGGGGGCAGATGCACTACCACCACGGAAACCTGCGGCTTTCGGCAAAACGCCTGCGTCTCCGCCTCATTCACCACCTTCCCCTGTACGTTTCTGATATCCATTCCTCTTTTGGTCACACCTGTAAACACTGTCAGCATACCACAATTAATAAAAATGGACCTAACTGAACAACAATAAACCACACAGAGTCTTAAAGATACTGAATTGGAAAAACATGAACTATGAGGCCTGTTAACACTACACTCCTCATGGTTCGAAATGAGTGCTTGTAAATAGGCGTGTCCATTACACCCTGCTTCTTACTGTAAGAAAGACAGAAAATGTCAAATGTGCATTATTACTGATCAAAATTATACATTTCTTTAAATGTGCAGTATCTCTGGCGCAATATTACTATATGCCATTCAGTGTCTGTCTCTCTCTCTCTCTCTCTCTCTCTCTCTTTCTCTCTCTGTCTCTACTTTTTTGTGTAGTGCACAGTTCTTTTTATATTTTGTTATATTGTATAGTTTTTATAGGTTATGCTGCTTCTACTTCTTCTTTTGTACTTTGTTGTTGCACATTTCCAACAAGTGGGACTAATAAAGCGTTATCTTATCATAAATATATTTTTTATTGATTAACTGGACAACCGTGACAACGCTGTAGATGTTATTTGTGTACTGGGACTTGTGCTGACTATTAAAAGTGTTTTTCTCTTTTTTTCCTGCAGTTTCCTTTTTCAGGAGGTGCATCAGTATGTCTGACTGCCTGATTATGCAGGCCTCTCCTTATATCAATGCCCGGTGCTGTCAGAGTGACCGCTGCAACTAGTCCACACGGAGTGAACCACGCTTGAAAATAACATACAGCAAATTCATCAAAACTGTAGATTTAGTAATAAAGCTGATCTGCTTATGATTCAAAAGCTGTGGTTTTGCCATTATTTTTAATAAAAATAAATGTTTAGCATCGATAGGAGCAGAAGATGCATAATTACCAAATCAGCTCTTTCCAATAATAACATTATGATAATAACTAGATGTAATACATTGAGGTATGTAATAATGACCACTGCCAAAGTCAGGAGAATATGCGACAATCAGTGGGATCCAAGCAACAACATGTGAACTGCTTAAAGTAGTGATTTGACCGCTTCAGCTGAAAGAGGACCATTTGACTATAAATGTTTTTAGCATCTGAAGACAAAATGGATTTTGAAGATAGACCAAACTTTCTCAGAGGAACAGAGGAGCCTAAATAAAAGACAAAAGACAAAGTCTAACAAAAAAACAAAGTCAACTAAAAGACAAAGTCTAACTAAAAGACAAAAGGCTAAGTCTAACTACAAGACAAAGCCTAACTAAAATACAGACAAACAGTAAGCTGGGGAGTTAAACATTAATGTGAGTGATTTCTGGCACAGCAGTCCTTCATTTGTGATCGATGGTCTCCTGCGAGCTCCAAACTGTTCAACTGACTGAGAGCAGGTTCATTTCACACCCTGCATTTAGTCTGAACCCTCTTAACAGCTAAAGAAATAGCATAATGTATAGTTTACTGTGCATTAGACAGGCTAGTGACAGATAGGTTAGTGGCTCCAGGGACGCAGGTCAGAAACAGGGATTGCGAGCGACAGAAGAACACTAAGGAGACATTGATAGCGGCCTTGAAAATTTAGGTTGCTTTTCTGAGCTGTATTCAAAGGATTCTTCTGACTGGAACAATGTAGGAGCCTAGAAATGCAGCCAGTAGACCTCAGCCTAGCTTTCATAGTGCAGCTACACAGTCTGCCTCGTAGCGTCCTTATTCTCGAGCTTCTAGTGTTTTCTAGCATTACCTGGCGTTTGACTCTGGCCTGTGTTTGGAATTATTAGAGCTATAAATCTCCACCCTCACACTGATCCAGTGTGATTTCATTCCATTAATATCATTTAGTGAACAATTCATTCAGTTATTCATTCTCTGAGCCGATTATCCTTACCAGAGTGGCGGGGGGTGCTTGAGCCAGTCCCAGTGGTCATAAGAGAAATATCCTGGACAGATCGCCAGTCCATCACAGGGTGGTCAAACACACTCACACATAGGGACACTATAGCATCTCCAATTCAGATCACAATCATGAATCATTTATAATAAACAGTAGTAGGATATACACACTAAAGAAAACAGAAAAGGTTTTTATTCATGTTCAAATAGTCTTAAAATAGCAAAACGTAAAGTGGACCTTACAGAAATATGAACACACCACGGCATTAACTTGTTCTTTGCATTTAACCCTTTTACCAAGTGAAGCAGTGGGCAGCCAGTACTACTTGAGACAGTAGCTTGCTCAAGGGTACCTCAGTGTTGCCACTGGCAGTTCTGGGATTCGAACCACCCTAACCACCAGACCACCAGCTGCCTCAAAAAATGATTAGTTAAACCAAGATTGGTTGTCAAACCCCGCCTTGTTTTCCTTTGTGCCATGTGGCCTTTTGTTTTGGTTCTCAGCTCCACCTTAGTCCTGTCCCTTGACCGGTGTATTCACCTGTGTCTCGTCCATGTCTCTGCCCCTTCCCAGGTGTTCCCCTTTCTGACCCTGTGTATGTGTCTCTGTCTGTGAGTCACTGTTTGTCAATACGCACTGACCCTTCTGTGTGTTTTCCAGCAGTTACACCCTGCATGTTTTCTTGTAGTCTTTACCCCAGTGATTCTGTTGTGTACTTTTGGATATCGTTGTTGAGTTTTGGAGATTAGTTTATTTTGTCCGAGTTTTTTATGAATAAAGAGTCCCCTCGCAAACACGTCCACCTCTTTTCCACCCTACACCTGCACATCACACTGGTCAGTTTCTGTCTAATAATCCAGCCATAAGTATCCAATAAGCATTATTATCATGTGTACCTGAAATGTAGCAGACAGGCAGACAAAACTGACATTATTCAACATAAATTGGGACATTAGTGAGCTGGTTCTCTCTCACTGACATACTGACAAGGCCGAAGGTGGGAGCCATCAGTGTAGATATTTTGTGGAGAACAGGAAAAATCTTCAGTGAAATGGTTCTTAGTGGATCAGTGATGGGTGTGATATGTCTGCAACCTTCATTATCTGTCCTGTTGCTGCTGCATTCACTGTGTGTGATATTCCTTAATCTGCCAGGCCGTTCACTGCTGAGCACACCACTGGCTTCCTGTAATTGATGTAACGAGCATTTATCCCAGCAGGGTCTGGTACAGGTTTCCTGTCTGTTAAAGGGGTTGCGTTTATTTTCACACAACCTAATTTCAGATCATGTCCTAACAGTCCAACCGGTGAAACCGCCACTGTTACTTACACTCACACATTGGAATTATGTGACATATGAAAATGAACAGTTCAAAATTGGTGTGTACTGGTATGGAGTGTTTTTGGACATTTTAAAGGGAAAAACCACAGAAAAAAACAACATAATATTTGAACAGCGTATTTTTTTTCCATGTTTTATTTTTAACTACTTTTATCTTTCTTTTTGGGTCTTGAAAGCATTGGGCATTACTAGAGATTTTGTATGCCTCCCATTTCAGTCATGTTCAGTTCTGCCCAATAGCTAGCACTACCACAAACACTGGGAAGGTGTTAGGATGCTAACTAATGCCATGTCAATGGACACCAACTAATGTAATGTCAATGAACACGGAGAACACCAACTACCAATAGGCACCCACAGTGGCAAGTATCACGCCATCCTGTCCACCCAGAGAAAGAACGAGGCTGATTAGGGTCTATTGGGCTATAGAGGGTTGATTAGGGTCTTTTGGGCTATAGAGTCTATATGGTCTATAGAGCCAACATGTCGACACGTTCCACCACTCGGAAAACCCACACTTACTGTTTATTTATTAAATTTAACATTATGGAAAAAGTAAAACATAATGTGGAGAGTACAAAGATTATGGCATGTGTAATGTGTTGAGATTTTTAGCAAAACTACAAATTGTGCTCTAAATGTAAGAGGCCAGCCTGGGGCTGGGCTGGCCACTCCGTCAAACAGGGAGAGATGTAGCGCTGATGCTCGTGCACCGGGTGGCAGAAGAAGAAGACGAAGGCCGCCACCTAGAGCTGAAGATCTCTGCCCGAACCCGACGGGTCCCGACGGGACCCGACGGGTTCGGTCGGGTTCGGGCTTGATTTCTATCATTTTACACGGGCTCGGGCCGGGCTCGGGCTTGCGCAGTAAATGAGTGGTCAGGTGATGCGTTTCGATTAGCGCGAGAAAGATGCGAAAATGGATGCTGAGGAGGTGAAACGGAGGCTAGCCTCTGGCGATTACCTTTTGGTTGTACCGGCAACGAAAGCAAAGTCTGAGGTGTGGAAAAGTTTTGACCATGTAATGAGAATAATGAGCCAGCGGGTTATGTGAAATGCAAAAGACATTCTGTTAAAGTACGACAGCAAAACGACAGGGAATTCGTCGCTGATAAGGCATGTTGATCGAAGCTGTTCAACACCTGCCAGTGCCCAGGATCAACCTATGATCAAATCGTTTTTTACAGCATTAAAACCCATCCCTGCAAAGGTGAAACAAACGGTGACGGAGAAGTGTGTCAGCCTTTGCTGTAAAGACATTAGGCCTTTTAATATCGTAAATGGCGAGGGGTTTGAAGAGCTGGTGCAAGAACTAATTAATGTCGGGGCTGCGTACGGGAGGGTTCCCGTAAACTCTATTATTCCCCGCCATGTGACAATTGCGAAGAGGTGCACTGACATGGCAGAAGAAAAGAGGGAAGCTTTAGTACAGAAACTTAAGACTTTGTTGAAGGATGGCACAGTCGCAATGACCACAGACATGTGGACAGATGATTATCGGAAAATTAGTTATTTGACAATCACATGTCATTTCATTGGTGAGGATATGGAACTGGTGAATAAAATCCTGACAACTACAATGTTCCCTTTGGAAGAGGCAAAGACGGGAGAAAATATCAGACGGGAGATATTGAAACTACTGGTGACAAAGTTTGGCCTTGACGCCTCCTCTCTCAACAAAATTGTATGGGTGACCGATGAGGGGGCAAATATTAAACTAGCTCTGCGGCCATACCAGAGATTGGACTGCATCGACCATGTCATTAATACGGTATTGCGCCATGGACTCGACATTGCCGAGTTATCCAAAGCCGACGGTGCTCCGGACATAGGAGATTGCATTTCTGCTGCTAAATCATTAGTGAGGTACGTTAAACAGTCGGGGTTGGCTGCGCAACTGTCAACAACATTGCTGCAAATGGGAGACACTCGGTTCAGTACGGTGTACCTCACACTGACTTCTATACAGGCCATTTACCATGAGCTCCATGAAAAGCTGGAGGCACGAGGGGAGAATGCGCGCATTGAAAAAATAGCACCGGACACACTGGGGTTTTTGATAGACTTTCTGAAGCCGTTCTATGAAGCACAGCGGGAACTTGAGGGAGACAAATATCCAACACTTAATCGTGTGTGTCTCTGGTGTGAGAAACTGAAACGCCACTGTCAGCCCAATGCCCTGGACTCCCCTCAGCAAGCTGTCGTGCGTAAACGGCACGAAGACTGGCTCGCGCGTAAAGTGATAATACAGGACCTCCACAAGATCGCAACATTCCTCTGGCCAAAATTTAACCAGCTGAGAATGTTGTCACACTCAGACAGGGATGCCGTACATGCTCATGCCCGCACTCTTCTGCAAGCCATGGCTGCAGGTGCACCAGATGTGGAGAGTCGAGACCCAGAGCTCTCCGGAGTCGAACCCACTCCTCCGGCAAAAAGACCGAATTTTGCGGAATGGGAAAATGTACAGCAAGCTGACTGGGAAGATGACGAGGTCACTCGCTACATTGAAACGGTTGTCATGGAAAATGA
>JBBPCZ010120670.1:0-10241 GCA_037974445.1 Brycinus macrolepidotus | reverse complement strand
ATTCACATTTCTGGACAGTTGTGTTGTTTTCCTGAATATAATATTTACAGGGAACTGGCACTCCATCCTTTTTCCACTCAACATTAACCTTGTCCCTGTACTCAAAAGGTGAAGGGCATGGGAGGACCACTCTACCTCCTCTGGACGCTGTAATAACCTTCTGTCCACCTGTAGAGTGAAAGAATGGATTAATGTAGTCCAGAGAAATAGAATGAGAGACACCACACCCTGAACATACTTACATACACTTTAGTACACACACACATATACAGAAACCTTCTTAACCTTTGACCTGGCCATAAGCTGCTATTTCTAATGCCATTACTTACAAACAAATCAGCCTATATTCAACATCCTAAAGAAAAGTTTTATTTTAGGATTGTTTTTTGTTTGGATGTACTTTACAATATGTGGAAATAGGTCACCAAAACTGGTTCTTCTGCATTATCACTCCAAGGAAACATTTTGGCTAGTTTATTTTTAGAGAGAAAACCAGTTCAGCTAAAAACTCTCTTAAAAATAAAACACTACTTAACACTTCTTAGCTTGGATGTACTGTTCTAGGAAAAATCTTGGTGACACTTTATTTGAATGGTCCACCGTAGATGATTTGAACTGTCTTACTAACATTCTAACTAACATTCAACTAAATATCTTTTAAACGCAACCAAACTTTGAGCGCAAAAGGTTCTATTAAATGTAACTTTAACCCATAATTGAAATCTAATCCTAATTTTAAATCTAACCTTGTCAACAATCAGCTAAGCTTCACCAGATGGGTTGGTTAACAGTTAAAGTATCTGTGAATAATTTACAGGGAACTAAAGTGTGAAAAAAAAACTTTAACTGGAGTAGAATCTTATTTTGTGGAGGTTCTTTAAACTTTTAAAAAAAACATGTTTCAAAAATGAAAAAAAAAAAAAAACCATGAACTGAAAGGTTCTATAGGAAACCAAAAGCGGTTCTTTACACCAAGACTCCCTTTAATGAAGTGGCATAGTCACCACATATTACGTCTTTGAAGACAATTAAAGGAACCACTACAATTTGTTCATAAAAAATCAACAATGTGGTCACAAAATGAAACAAAACCCCTCTATATTTCAGATTGTGGGTAATATAAACAGAAAGTAAAAGCAAGCAAACTTTCCGCTCAATGTAATTGATTTAGAGGTTAGACTGATTTGTCAGGAAACAATTTAACTCAGTCTTTTTAAAAAACATCAGTATTTAGAACTAGGCAGAACAAACACAGTAGCAGAAAGACAGTAGCAGTAGACTGAAGTGTCTTACCTGTGGCTCCAGCAAAAGCTAAAAGAGAAGCTGGAAGAAAATACGATAAAATTACTGAGAACATGTTGCTCACGCAAGGCTCTGAGCCTTTTCCTCTGCGAGAGCGAAACGTCAGCTGCTCCCCTGCACAGACACTCCACAGCACAATGTCTAAATACGCTCAAAGCTCAAACCCACACAATGCAAGTGACGAAACCACTGAGCTGTCTTTCCTTTTGCAAAACCAGGAACATGCAATTCTACCACAGACTGAGATCCAAAATACTCTCAGAGTTAAACTCAACTGATCTGTGTTTCTAGAAAGACCATCACTCTGAATCCAGTGTTTAAAGTTTGTGAGCACTGGCCTACTTTTGTGAGACAGGGCTACTTTTAACATAGACACACCCACCTCCTCCCCACAAAAAACACACACACTTACTGTATTTGTGACATTCCTCTGACTGTATCTCAATAATACCACACTTGCACCACAACCCTAACCTTCAGTGCCTCAGTGACCAAAAGTCAATCTTTCTGCTCTTGTAGCTTTTCATTAAAAAGAAATAAATACATGCTGACACAAACAAACACACACACACACATACACACACACACACACACACACACACACACACACAAGTAGTGCTGTCTGTGGTTTTCTAGTTTGTATACTACCTAAAGACTTCAGTGTGTATGTACCTGAAGTTATTAAGACGCAGGCATTTTCTGAACTTCAGGGATGAGAAACAGACAAAAAAAATATCAGAAATTTCCCAGATCTCTTTATTCAGTGTGAGTGTGAGCGTAATTGACTTAAACACAATTTTCTTGGAGGATAAATACATACTGTACCAACATAAAATAACGCACAAGATGTCACAGTTACTTAATAAACCTTTTCATTTTTTTGTCATTAACGCACCACAGTCGTATAACAGAAATATAAACAGCTTTGTTCATCCCAATACCACAATTACAACAGGGCTAATATCTGCTAGTGCCCCTTTTTGCGCATTTGTGTTAGCATTAATCTAGCAGTGGTGTACCTTCACTTTCCCACACTGGGTTCGGAGTTACTATGGGCAGCTCCAGCCAATCCTCAAACATTTAAAGCTTGCAACCGACTATCTTAGTTTTAATTTGTCAACGAAAATTGTGAATATTCTTAGTTATGCATAATTGGCCAATAAAGTTGATTCTGATTCTTATTGTGAATATAACTGGATTGTGTTTCAGCCTGTTAGCTGTCTGCTGAACTTTGTTTTTACATTACTTGTGATGTTATATACATTTTACTTCCTCTTCCAAGTCAGGTGACACATGATTTTGGCCTGTTTGATGATAAAGCAGCTGGTTTGGGTTGCTGAATAACATATAATGGATTTACAGGAACAGCAGAAAGCAGTTCACTTTATGACAGCGCTACATAAAGCCTAATTACAATCCTTTTGGTGTGAAACAGTGGATAGAAATAGTTCCTTCGTCAGGGATGGTCGAGGGCATGTTTCATTGAACCTTTTAAATGCAGAATCTGCAGTAGTACATACATTATTCATTTATTTTAAAACACGAAAGGCAAATGAATCATATTTTTAGTAAAAAAAAAAGTTTAGTCTATTAGTAATATTTACGCAATAGAGCATGAGAAGGAGTGCGCTGTTACAAATAACATCATGGCTGTGATGCAGTTGCAGATTCTAACCAACGAGATGTTCTTCATGATAAGACTTTACCGCGACTGTTCTATTGTTTTATGCAACTGTTCGCAAAGTAAATTAAAAAAGTAAAGCAAAGAAACCCCCAGGTTTAGTATAAAATTTGCTTTAATGTTGGTCTAATGTTGGCATGAAGGATAGAGCCATGGGGGCAGCTGGGGGCCTAGAGGTTAGGGAGTTGCCCTTGCGATCAGAAGGTTGTGGGTTCAAATCCCAGGACTGCTAGTGGCACCACTGAGGTACCCTTGAGCAAGGTACCGTCCCCACACACTGCTCCCTGGGCGCTGTGTTCCTGGCTGCCCGCTGCTTCACTTGGTGAATGGGTTAAATGCAGAGAAAAAATTTCACACTGTTCACACTGTGTGCTGTGGCATGTTCACATGTGACAAATGGTCACTTCACTTCACATGAAACTGTAGAAATGTCAGGTTCAGCTCAGCTTTTTCTGTTTTTACCAGATTTCCCTGAATGTGGTTTTGTTTAGCCAGGTGGTAAAGCGTTTCACAGCCCATCTCGTTTAGCTGCTGACCAAAAAGTAAACTTAAAGGTTGTAATTTGATACAAAATTGCTGTTGAGAATTTGCCCAAATGGGCTGCAGTGCGAAATGTAATCTTAATAAAGTTATCTATGGTATTCATTTTCTGTACGCTAAAGTACATTTACATTTAACAGCATTTAGCAGATGCTTTTATCCAAAGCGACTTCCATTCCCTAACTACAGGGGACAGTCTCCCTGGAGCAGCTTGGGGTCTTGCTCAGGAACCCAGTGGTGGTTTTGCTGAAGGTAGGATTCAAACCCACGACCTCTTGGTCCGAAGGCAAGTATCCTACCCACTAGGCCACCATCAAGTAGAAAATTTTAAAAATATACAGTTATTGTGAAAAGAACAGTGCTGTTATCTCAAATGACAGCATCGATGGAACACTCCTCAACCAATCAAGACGGTGCCATCGGAACTAAATGTTGTATAAAGGAATTTACAGGCTGTATAAACACTTATCCAAGTACAAAAAATGGACAAATGAAAGATAACACAGCTGCAAGTGGTGTAAAGTTTGTGGGGTGATCATGGCAGCTCCCAGAATCGAAACTCCAAGCTCGTTTTGAACATTTGTCTCCTCTTTTATCTGTTTTTAATCTTTCACATCTGTTTCATCTGTTGGCCGTGAAGGCTCTCACTCGCTCACCGGCAGGATGTGGTTAAAACTTACCAGCAGCATGGCCTTTAAGGCCTTTGGCCGATGCCATTCCTATCTCAGAGAGCATTATCACACAGATAGAGCTGCTTATTTAGCACTTTCGGTTCTCAAGGTAAGATCGGGATTTTTTTGGGGTTCTAAAGAGAGATTTTCCATTGAAAAGTGCAAAAGGTGCCCCAAAGGGGTCTACGAGTGATGCTGTAGGAGTTCTCAGTTTTTCCTAAAAAGCATCTTTAAGACCACTGAGATGACGACAGTGCCATTAAGCTTCAAGGAAAATATTTCGACAAACTGATAATTTTCTTGCCCTCAAAGGATACATGTGTTCAATAAACTACTTAAACATTAACTAAAGCCTAAACTTAAATTATGGAATTACGAACTGTTTTACTTTACAATGAACAGTTTATTTGAATTCGAATCCAGTTGTACAATTAACTTTATTTGTTACATGCATTTGTTAAAAATTCAACAACACAATATTCATTTTTTAAATTTATTTACAAAAAGTAAGATCATCAGTTTCTCCACTTTCTCAACATATAAACTCAAGTTACAGTTTGTGTGAGCAAACCCAACACGCATTTCTGATTCTGCAAAATCTTTCAAGGACATGCTACTTAAATTTTTTAAAGGAGCTTTTAAGTAATTATAGTCTACATTCCATCTATTTAACCTATCAAACAGTATATTTTTGGTCAGATTTTCTTATCACAACAGTAATATTCAATAAACACAGTTGTTGTAATTTCCCGTGAGAAACCTAAAAGAGTTGTGGCCCTGTTAACAAAAAACTAAGGCTAGTTGGTTTTAGTTGGTTTGTAAACTCAGTATGCGAGCAGCCTTGCACTGCAGACTAAAATCTTTTATAAATGTCTTATATCTTACATGATATGAGCTTATTGCCATACCACAAAATCTCACTTCTGTCCTTTTTCATTTTTTACATAATTTGACAGGCATCTCAAAGTGCTTTAAATAAACTAAAACATTAATTAAGCCAAATATTAGAAAAATAAGTAGGAAATTCTAAAGAGGCCTTAAAGGCAGCAAGGTTACACGTTTTTTTTTTCATCCTTGGAGATGATTATTGGATCAAGGACGAATATCTGTGGTATAAGAACTGTAGGATAAGTACCAAGTATTTCACCAGCCATTTCCGTATTTTTATTAACAAATATGTAGCTGGCAGAGAGATGTTATTGTGGCTGCAAGTGTGGTGACAATGTTTCCACCAGCACAGGCCTAACCTACTTTTCTGTTACAGAAGCATCTACAAATACATCGTGAAAATGTTATTAATGGAACAGTTACTGAAAATATTTTACAAATGCAGATGTTGTGCTTACTTTGCTTTTAGGAAGCGCTAATTTTATAAACCCTCCATTTGTCCCAGAAATGTAGGTCACACACAATGTTTAACCGTTAAGTTACTAAATACATGAAAAAAAATAGTAGCAATAGACTACTAAATGTTCCAACAGAAATGAGTTTTTAATCTATAATACAATTGGTTAATGTGTCTTTCCCCAGTTACCCCCTGGCTGTAATGCTTCAGTGAATTTAATTATTAGAATCGTGTCCTTCTTAGTGAAAATATATTAATCGTTTTACTGTTATTGCAATTATTATTATTCTTACTACAAGCAAATATCTTATCTGTATGTAAAGATGTCTAGTGTGTTTGATGTAGCTTATAGGTTGCGGAAGAAAATGTAAAACATGTCCTAGTTTGTCATAGCAATCATACACGGTTCTGAGCACTCAGAGGCTGGTAAAGTTTACGGTAAAAGGTTTTTTGCAGGGTTGGATGAATGCAGAAAGGATGATCTGTTGCTGTTGGCAGAACCCTTCGGGGTCACGGTTTAAGCTTGATTGAATGAGCCTGACGTGAAATTGGTACTCTGGTCTGACTGGAGGCACTTAGGCAAACCAAATGTGGAAAAGAATTTTAACGGATCTCCTTTTTTTTTTTCTTCTTCTTTCGAATCAAAACAAGGCCTGTTTCCACCGCCTGCCTGTATGTGGATGCACAAACAAAAACATGAAAAACAATAAAGGTCAAGCCTAAATATTGAATTTGAATGGTTATTTAATTAATAAATATCCCAGGCGAGCTCCCACTACGACTAAACACAACAATAAAGTGTCTGACTGCAAGCACAGACTTTTTAATTGTTATGTGTTATTTAGTGTGATTGACTCAGCAGTCACACTACTGTTCTTCTTAAGTTTTCTTTTTATTGTTATTCTTTTTGTAGCATAAATAGGCGCCACTTCTTATTGAATTTTGGCTAATTTCCAATGCTAAAATATTCATTTACATCCAGTGTATTACGCGTGTATTCAGATTTTCGATCGGTTGATCAGGAGCTGAATACTGATCATTTAAAAATTCAATTTTTGTGGTCAAGTCACCTCCTTAACGTATGGGGAGAGAGAGCACTGGGGCCTTGACAGTGTTTATGGGAGAGCGAACATCGTGATGACATCACTGTGGCGACTACAAAGTGACAAATCAGTCCTGCGGAGCTAAAGACACAGCAGCCTCATGAACAGCCTTTAAGACACTGAAGCTGAGATCAGCTATAAAAAAGATGCGTGTTACTGTTTGCTGTGGTTTGATTAAAAATGATCAGTCTCTTTGCATGGGATTAGTCAGTGAGTTAACGCCTCTGTCTGTGGGTGAGTGGTAAAACGCGGTACACTGAGTCTCTAAACACTGGTCTTACAGCAAGCACACAATCAGTGGTAGTAGTTTAGAGGGTAAAACACTTCTCTGTGAACCTGATGACCACAAAGTTGCAGATTCCAACCCCCACTTTCTACCATTGCGTCTTCGAGCAAGACACTTAACCCTAAGCTGCTCCAGGGGGACTGTCCCCCTGATAATGATCGTCAGTCGCTCTGGATAAGGGCGTCAGTCAAATGCCACTTTACACACTTTGCATTTTCTCGCTGAAATGTAATCTAGTTTTAGTTAATTGTAGTCCCATTAATGGTAGTTCAAACTACATTAAAAATACATCAAGTTAATAAGAATAATTGCTATTCACTTGAAGTCTCAGGATCAAAAATCTCGCCCACTAAAAGTGGGCGGATCATTCTGGTTACCAAACAGTTATAAACACCCGTGTTGCTACACATGTTGTAATATGTGTTATAATCAGTCCAGTGGCGTCAGCACTTACTCTGAACAAAGATTTGCAATTGTGGACACTAGACTTGTCATACCAAATATGATACATACAGAGAACTGACTCTCCATCCTTTTCCCATCGAACATCAACCTTGTCCCTGTATTTAAAAGGTGAAGGGCCTGGGAGCACAACAGTATCTCCTCCGGATGCTGCAACAACATTCTGTCCACCTGTAGAGTGAAGGACTGGATCAGTGTAGCCTAGAATACCAAAATTAAATATCTCATACCCCATTAAATAAACATGCTTATAAAAATGTACTAATTTAGTAAATTAGTAGGTTTAGTAAATTTACTAATTTCCTAAACCTACGGTTCCACTCAACCTTTTCTAGGCCGAAATCTGAGCTCCATGATGCCATTGCTTTAAAACTACTAAGCAACGTCTAACCCCTTCACATACACTCCCGTCAGAAAGTAAAAAAATATCAACTGTAAGCCTACTAACACGTATTGCTTCAGTGATTTTATTTCATGGTTAGGATGTGATAGATGTATTTGTCAGAAAAGGCAGTTGACATTAGCAATTAAAACTGGAAAAATCTCAGACAGAACAAACACAGTAGCAGAAAGAGCGTAGCAGTAGGATGAAGTGTCTTACCTGTGACTGCAGCAGAAGATAGAAGAAAGGCTGGAAGAAAATACAATATCTTGACTGAGAACATGTAGCTCACACAAGGCTCTGAGACGTTTCCTCTGTGTGTAACGGACTGACTTATTTAAACAACCTCCACAAACCAAAGTCCAGATAAACCCACATCTGCAGCCCCCACACCACAAGTGACGTAACGACCGTCTTTCCTTTAGCAAAATCAGGAACATGCAATTCTACCACAGAATTACATCCAGACCACTATCAGGGATAAACGACAGATTGCTGACCTTCATCATCAGGTCAGTGGCCCTGGGGTGCCTGGGGGAGATGTTGTATCTCTACTTTGTCATTTTTAATTCCATTAGTTTGTGAAATCTGCTTGGGTCATATCTAAATGGTACCTGTATACAGTTGGTAGGTGGTAAATATTATGAAAATTCAGTAAATGTGCCCACCCAGCAGAATTCACACCCATCCAGTGCGCCCACTTGACGAGTTTTCTGTAATGAAAGCAACATGTCTCTCGTCTCGGAGGGTAAGCGATAGCTGCCTTGAAAGGAAGTAAAAGACAGGGTTTGGTCGGTGGAACAAGTGAGAAGTGAGAGGGGGTGGGCTGTGGCAGTTAGGGGGCCTTAAGAGTGACAGGACTACTTTTAAACACACACACACACACAAAAGATGGAATAGATTTTCAGAAGTGTTACTATATATATAGTAGTTGAAGTATTATACAGTACACATATAAATAAATGTTACATATTTATTTTAGTCTGTACAACACCCCTCAAGGGTAGAAAGTGCCTAGCTGTATATCTTACATATAACTTAAATTCAACTAAATGTCTATTACAATCGCCTTATTACCTTATCTTCTTCTAATTCCAACCTCCATCCTAACTCTAACCCCAACCTCAGTTTAAAACCTCATCCTGGTTCTTAACCCTAACATTATAACCACAGTTTATTCATAACCAGGACGTCTACTATCCTATCCAGATCTAACAAAATCCAAATTTCGTGGTACAGCATGTATTGGGTTTTTTGTTCCATGATATATTTATGTTGTTGACTTTAAAAACTGCAACGCAAAAGTGCAGTCATCTTGTTTTGCAGACACTGGCAAAACAAGACGACTGCACTTTGAGACAGGAAATATTACTCAAACATGTAATTTTCTTTTTTCTAGAAGGTTGTGAACTTAATACGTGTTCATAACATTTGTTTTTTTTGCAGATTTCATGAACAGACCACCGTTTTCCTCTCTTCATTCATAAAAACCTACAATCACTTCCTCCTCCAAACCAGGCTACACACAACATTGGAAGAGAAGCAGGTTTTGGCTACAGAGGGGGTTTTCCATTTTCATGATTGTTTCTTTGGGTAATTTCATGCCATGTTTTTTAATAGAACAGGAAAACCACTCAACTTAATATCAGTCTGTCTGAGATCACACTTGTTTTAATAGCAAACTCTCATTTCAAAGCTGGTAGACAAGAACTGATCTGGAGAATCTAGGAAAGAACAGAATCTGGAATAGCATGAAGATAGTGAGTTGGTTTATTTAATTTGTTTAATTTTTTTTTTAACATGTTTGGAAAATAAACATTCAGCCTAATAAAATGTTCTGTAAATAATGATGAAATAAAATCTTACACAAAAACTTACACTATACTTTCCAGTGGAAGGTTCTTTAACTACAGGAGCACGTTAAAAGAGACGTGTAAGTGTGAATAACCTTTCAAAAGTTTCTAGAATCTCCACATAATGTTACAGCAAAGGTTCAATATCATGTAAAATATTTTGCTACTACCGTAAAACCAAGTCAGGAGCCAATCAGCAACATTTACTACTGTGGTAACACAGATGGGGAAATAAGAAATGTTGATTCCAATAAAAATCAAGAACATGAGAAACTATTGCTCACTGTAAACACATTCGTCTGCAACACTTCAGATCTTCAGATGTGAATCCTGGTTCATTTTTTGTCCTTCTTTTCTCAGAAATACTGAATTAGAACATTAGTTCAGAGTACTGAATTTATACACAGCATTCTTTGGAGTTTTAAAGTTAGACTTGTTCTGTTTTCATTCTCCAGAGTCATTCTGTGTTGTCACACACTGTTTTGCCATGTTACCAGCAATGAGTCAGGTTAACACAACAGAAACATCATTATTAGTCCTTAACCCTTTGAACTCCGGGCCATTTTTGAGCATTTTTGCATCCCTTTATTTATTGGGCTATAACATTTTAATTCCA
>JBBPCZ010120669.1:0-10242 GCA_037974445.1 Brycinus macrolepidotus | reverse complement strand
CCTGGGGGCGGAGTGCTGCGTCTGAGAGGCGGAGCGACTGGTTGCCAGAGGCAACATTAGCCTGCAAGGCGTGGTTAAGTAGCAGGTGGGCGGGGTTGTTTCAGAGGCTGGTCTCCCGCAGAAACATGGTCCCAATGTTATAGGACACCTTCCGGATGGGGGCGGACCGCGTGCTGGTTAAAGGGGCGTGGCTGTGGGACCTGCCCGCCTCCAGGAAATAACAGATTCCTGGGATCTCTTTGGGAAAGTTGTCAGGAAGCTCCTGACGGGAACGAAGGACGAAAGTGAAGGAGCGGTCATCACGAAGGAGTCTGGAGGAGATAGAGAGACAGAGTGAATGAAACATAGTCTGTAACACTGCAGCGTGATCTGCTACCTGACCCAAGCATGTCAGGGCCCAGTGAAATATGGGATTACGGGTCTCAGAGTTGAAGGTACAAGTCTCAGAGTCAGTAATATGGGTTTCAGAGTCTATGGTGCAGGTCTCAGAGGCAAGGGCACGGGCCTCACAGTCGAGGGTGAGGGTCTCAGAGTCGAGGGTACAGGTTTCAGAGTCGAGGGTACAGGTTTCAGAGTCAAGGGTATGGGTCTCAAAGTCTATGGTACAGGTTTCAGAGTCGAGGGTATGGGTATCAGAGTCTATGTTACAGGTTTTAGAGTCAAGGGTAGGAGTCTCAGAGTTGCGGGAATGTGTCTCAGAGCTGAGGATACAGATCTCAAATTTGAGGGTGCGGGTCTCAGAGTCTGTGGTATGGGTCTTAGAATTGAGGGTATGGGACTTAGAGTCAAGGGTATGGTACTCGGAGTCAAGGATATGGGTTTCAGAGTCAAGGGTACGGTTTGGGTCTCAGGGTCACGTGTACGGGTTAGATCTCAGACTTGTGTGTCTGTACTCACTGGTATGTAGTTGGGCTGACGTTAATGCAGCGTGGTTTACTACCGGACTCAAACTTGCTGGCCAATGTGACGTTGTTTCCGAACAAGCAGTACCGTGGCATCTTCACACCGACAACCCCTGCCAGCACGGAGCCAGAGTGGATCCCTATACGTAGCTACACACACACACACACACACACACATACACGCCATTATGTCTGTGTCTCTGTATGTCTGGCTAATGGATCAGCGCAAATGGATCCTTATGTGTGCGCACACAATGTTATTTGCAGATGGTTGCAAAGAATATGTGTGTATATACATATGTTTATATGTGTGTGTGCGTGCATGCGAGTATGTGTGTGTGTGTGTGTATGTGTGCATTTTTTCCTCATGCTCTACTCCAGTAGCTCTCCTAACCAACCACGGCATGCCAGCACACAGCACACACTGCCATCACCATAGCAACGCCAGCAGGAAAAAGCCAGGGCCGGAGCTGTCGTCAGAGAAGTGCGCACTCACACATTCACACACACACACACACACACACACACACACACACACACACACACACACACACACATACACACACAGAAAAGAAGGCCTGGCAGAGAGCAGGAAAGGATGGAATGTGAGTGACTGACAGCTGCCAATCTGTTGTTGACTCAGGCAGTAACCATGATAGCCGCCTTTCAGCAGACAGCATCCTGTTTCATGAACACTGCAGACCGCTTTTGGTGCAGAACATTCTAGCAGAGCACTAGCCCAGATCAGCATCCTAATAAAACACAGAAGATCTGCCTTCACGGAGAATTATAATGCAGTTCCACAGGTAAATACCCATCTGACACTTTATTAGAAACACCCAGCATGTGCTTCCAATTACTGTCCACTTTATTAGAAACACTTTTGTAAGAAACAGAGCTGTTCTGCAGATGTCTGGATAGATGGATGGATGTAGTGCTGTGAGGAATTGCAGCAGCAGCTCCTTGGTGCTGGAAGACAGCAGAGGGTAAGAAGCTGCACGCAGGTTTTCATGGATTAGAGCTGTCAGCAAAAGTAGAGCAGGATTAGCGAGGAATGGATAGAATCCAAGGAAAAAGAGAAATAAATAGAAGCTTCCACTGCCAGCTACTCGACATAACTGCAGCCGGTTGGTCAGCAGGGAACAGGCTCAGAGAAGACCAAGCATCTCTCTCATTCTTCCGTTCCCGTCGTTCTCTCCTCTGTCCTTCTCGCTCTGTCTTTGCCTTCTACTCCCTCTACGTTTCTTCCTCTATTTCTCCTCTCTCTCCCCTCACTCTCTCTCTCTCTCTCTCCCACACATACTGTTTCTCTCCCTCTTTCTCTCATTCTCTCTCTCTTACACAAACACGCGCGCGCACACACACACACACACATACACACACACACAGCATGAAGTCAACCAGATAATGGGTAACAGTGTTATCAAAAGGGCACCTGATTACAAATGTTCCTTTATCACACTGGCTGTCTGTCACAGGTACACACACGTACACATACACTCTTTTGTGTTCAGTAATGATGAGTTGCTGTCTGTGCCCAGATATGTTATGTTCATTTAAGCTCAATGTCACTGCGTGGTCTGTCAATCACCCAGAACTCCTCCCCCACAACACCCCACTCATGAATACTAAACATCTGCTTCATTTACTTTGAAATCAGTGCGCTATAAATATACAGAACTGATAGAAATGTACAAACACACACCTGAATACACACACAAACACCCACTTACACACACACACACACACACATATACATATATGCACACACACACACCCTGTCTCTTTCTTCCTTTATCTCTCTCTCTCTCTCTCCCTCTCTCTCACCCTTTATCTCTCCCTCTCTCTTACTCACCCTTTATCTCTCCCTCCCTCCCTTTATCTCTCTCTTGTTTTATCTGTCATTTGTTTTTCTTTCATCTGAAAGTCATGCTTTTTGGTATTTTTTGAAGCTGTTCTGTAATAGATAAAAATAAACACACACACACACACACACACGAACACATACACACACACACACCACACACACCTGCACTCATACACGCACACCTACATACACATACACAGACCTACATTTACGTACACACAGACTTAAAAACACCTCCACACAAGCACATCTACACACATTGTAGCCTACACTGCTAGCGACAGCAGCACATGAGTGGATGGAGCCTATACTGACCTGTATGGGTTTAGCGTCTGGTGTGAGGACCTCCTCAGAGAGCTCCATCATCTTCAGGGCCATGAGGGCGATTGGCCTGGCGTGGCTTTCACACTTCTTGTGGAGACCAGCAGCCACACAGTATGCATCACCAATAGTCTCAATCTGCAGAGAGAGAGAGAGAGTTAAAACACACACACACACAGCCTCACCTACTCAGCCTACTGCATTCCAACAGCAACGTGGCTCTACCCATCCAGCCTACAGTAGCCTAGCCCCACCCATTCAGCCTACAGCAGTTTTGCCCCACCTATTCATGCTGAAGTTATAAGGAGTGTTTCAGTTCGGACTGCTTTTTGAATGAGGCCAGTTAGAACAGAGCTCATTTACATATATCAGTCTTAAAGGCACAGTAACAGACACAGTCTGTTTAATTCTGAGGGATGTACAGAAGATGGGAAATGGTGCAGAAATGAATTAGAAGAGATGAGTTTTGGGGGAATTAATTGTAAATGTAGAGAAGATACTTTAGAAAAATAAAATAGGAGAGAAATGAGGTGTATTGGCTGTGATGTGAACAAGTGAATGTACCTTATATACGTCTAGCACGCCGCACTGGTAGTCGAAGCGCGTGTAAAGCTCGTTAAGCATGCTGATGACCTGCATGGGCGTGCACTGAGCGCACACGGCAGTGAAGCCCACAATGTCTGAGAACAGCATGGTGACATCGTCAAACTTCTTGGCCTGGACAGGGAGGCCCTGCCAGAGCCTCTGGGCCACATCCCCAGGGAAGATGGAGTAGAGCAGCTCCACCGTCCGCCGCTTCTCCTCCTCCAGCGCCTGGTGCGTCCGTTCCAGAGTGGCCTTCAGCTTATCCATCCGCTTCTTCAGACCATCCTGGGCCTTTGCTTGCTCACCCACCTAAACACATACACACACACACACACACACACACATAGTATGTATACAGTTTTCTCTTTCAGTTTACTTTTGGAAAGATTTTAATAAAAGTAAAAACATTTTATTGATGTGAATTCAATGCAGCACTGTTTTCATTCTGAACATTTGAAAGAACTAAACTTTAAGATGACACCAGGGCTGCTGTTCACAAGGCAGGACTTGGATCAGACTCCTCTGTATTTATGATGTCACAGAAACTCTGGATTCTTGATCATCACTCCTGCTGCTGAGGTGATTTGTGAAAACAGACCCTCTTGTGTAAAAAGGTGCCCGCAGCATTCTGCTATATGCTGAAGTTTAGTTCATCTTTACAGCTCACAGTAAGTCATACTGTGTCCTTAATGATCCACCTTAATGAAGAGCTGGATGCGGTATGAGCAGGTCTAGAGAAGGTTTGGGGATTTATTCACAGTAAAAGATTTGACTCACGGTGACTATTGACTTCTAGTGTTAGTGACATTAACATTGTAGCTCCAGTTCTAAATTTAGACTCCAAACATGTCTCGACGGATCGACCACATCTGGGGTCAGTGGAGTGCTGTGAACATCTGATTAATTGATGAACTGGCCCTTTAATGCTTTAAAGTCTCAGTTATCAGGTCTTCAAGAGTAGTAGATTAATCTGAATAATTTCATTTTGAACTTTTTTGATGAAAAAGTCAGATGTGCAGACTCAGACCCGTCCACATAGGATGGAGATTGAGCGTTTACATAATTCATTACATAATTAGATCATTTAATTAACGATATAATGATGGTTAAATGTAGAGGGGTCTGTGCATTTGTGTGTTTTATATCTAAAAACACATCTTCATACTTTACATCTCCATGTGCATCTGGAATGCCCTTCATTGCATATTTATTATTCCCCCCGGAAAGTCCAAAACCTCGCGGTCGTGTCCTCATTACGACGCTCTAGTAAACTAGGTCAGCAGTGGGCACTCCGCTGGGGCAGAATGAACCAAACCTGGCTGATAAAACTTGAATTCTTGTGACTCACAAAGAGCTTTTATTTTATTTTTACTATTCCACATGTTCTACACCAACAGGGAAGAAATGTAATAACTGCGTAACACATTCAGAATTATACACACACTAAACATCACTGCCATGAGGAGACTTCATTATTCCTACTCATTATTATATTCATGCAGCCTTACACACTCTTAGAGTTGTCTCCGCAAGCTTCATGAGGAGCTGCCTCAGACACAGAGATGAATTTTAAAATAAGTCAATCCCAAAATTCCCTCAAAGTGTGAGTCTTATTTCCAGAGCAAGGCAAATAAAAGCTTCAGTCTAAATTTATCTACACACACCCTGGCCACTTTATCAGTCACCCCTCCCCTAGCTGGTGTTCAGCTGGAGACTGCAGATCTGCTGATGCACAGTCTGTGAGCTTCTCCAGACCTTCAGCAGAGTCACTTTCTAACCAGAGAGAAATTTGGATAGTGGATCCTCAAACCAGCAGCAACACTGACCCCCCACAACACAGTGTCTGATACATTCTTACCAGCACCACACACACCACCATGTAGGGGTTTCTGATAAAGTGATAGTGAATGGAAGCACAAGATGGTGTTTTTATTAAAGTTGCCAGTGTGTGGAAGCACAAGGTGGTGTTACTATTGAAGTGGCCAGTAAGTAGAAGCACGAGGTGGTGTTTCTAATAAAGTGGATTAAGAGTAGGAGAACATGGTGGTGTTTCTAATAAAGGGGCCAGTGAGTGGAAGCACAAGGTAAGTGTTCCTGAGGCTCCTCCCACTGTTCTTTGATACACTAACCAGGATGACATCACGGGTTGCATCATGAATAGGGATGTCAGAAAGGTGTAAGCCCCGTCCCATCAGTTCTTCCAGCCTATCAACGCGTGGTGAGCCAAGGAACATGATGGAGTTCGATTCAGGAAGGTGGATCATCTGCCCTTTCAGCTCCATCACCTGTGACATATACACACACAACAGACAAAAGTCAGGCTTGCAGATGACTCCTGCTATTTTTAGCTTTTTCTAAAAGACGTGTCCTGACACTGTACGACACAGTTACCGTGTGGTGTACTTTAGTTCATGGTTCTTGATAACAGTGAGTCGTACCGTGTCAGACACCACATAAACAAGTCTGTTAGAGATTACAGAACACCTCCACACACTCAGAGACACAGAGCTGAAGATGCCTTCCTATTCTCCAGCTTCTTATTCGAACTCCCCATTCCATCTTAAATGGCAAAACCAGCTTCACCCCAAATGGTTGCAGGTTATGCAAGTGTGTGATGACCACCCTTCACGCTGTATTGCCACTCTACAGCAATAGGAGTGTGTCCTACACACCATCTCACCAGGTGCTGTAGGTGTCCACCACTACCAGTAAACACACACACACACATACACACACACACACACACACACACACACACACACACACACACACACACACGTGTATATAAGAGAAGAGAACGAGTGTGATAAGGAGAAACAAAGAGAGAGAGAGAGAAAGCAAAATGACAGAATGAACATCAAGATACCACAAATGAAAGTGGAGGGAGACTGTACCTCTCTCCAACTCTCTATATCTTTGTTGCTCTCTCTCTCTTACTTTCTTTCTTCTCTTTCCTTCTGTCTCTCTTTTTCTCTCTCATCTCTCTTTCCCTCCTCTCTCTCTCTCAGCTCTTTTATTAGCCGTGGGTTGCTATGGTGGAATGTGAGGTGAGAGTTTTCTGTAACGGCTCTGCTGAGATTTAAAGCTGTAGACACACAGAAATGTCTGATACTGCGCACGCACACACACACACAAACACACACGCACACGCACACACACACACATATGCATGAAAGCTTTGGACATTTGCATTTAAGTACTCCCAACCCCCCGCCACCTAGTTCACACACATACACACCATACACACTCGCCTGTCCACTTAAACTCAAACCATCATTGACGACCACTTCAGTCCCCTAAACTCAGCTAACAGCTCTCAGATCCCTCTGATAACAAAGGACAGGTGCTTTAAGTGGAACTAAATGCCCACAATGTCTTCTTCCATAGGTCCTGTTTTGAGGCTGCATAAACTACATCACACCAGATATATATGTCCATCAGCAAATCACATCACATCAGATATATCTTCCTTAGCTCATCACATCACACTACATATGTCCTCATCAGCCAGTCACACCACAAGAAATGTATGCTCATCAGTCAATCACACTACACCAGATTTATCAGTCAGTCACCCTTCAGCCAATCATATAACATCAGACATATCCCAATCAGTCAATCACATCACATCAGATAGATCCCCATCTGCCAGTCACATCACAAGACAATACAGCCACAACCATCCCCAACAATCAATTACTAGATTACAGTCAGATACTCTCTACACAGGCCAAATTGTCTATACAGTACACACAGTTCATATTGTACATATAGCCTGTACACGCCACACAGTCCATACAGTCCATACAGTCAAGTACTATCCACACAGGCCAAATTGTCCATACTGTCCTCACAGTCCATATAGTCCATGCACTCCACACAGTCCAAACTGTCTATACAGTCCACACATTCCCTTCAGTCTGCACAGACCATACAGTCGATACAGTATACACAGTCCACACATATACAAAAACAACCTGTTTAATTCTAAGGGATAAAGAGAGATTTGACATTGTTCCACCTTAACTACTGCAGTGAAGCTAGCTTAAATACTGAAGTTCCACCTTAAATACTGCAGCGAAGCCAGCTTAAATACTGATGTTCCACCTTAATTATTCCAGTGAAGCTAGTTTATATAGTGATGTTCCACCTTAATTATTGTAGTGAAGCTAGCTTAAATACTGATGCTACACCTTAAATACTTCAGTGAAGCCGGTTTAGACGCTGCTGTTCCACCTTAAATACTGCAGTGAAGACAGCTTTAATAGTTATGTTCCACCTTAAATGCTGAAGTGGAGCTGGACGCCTTTCTCTAGTACATGCTTAAAGCAGCTGAGCGTGGATGAGGAGAAGCTTATCCATGAGGTGGAGGAAAGTGAGCCAGAGGAGCTTCCTCTATTGTTCAGAAGGACATTCACCAGAATGAAAGAGTTTGCGCGGAAACAGTTCAACTGCTGGACGTTTCTCTCAGTGTTTCACTTTCAGTTTGTGTTTTAAACCTGCAGGAGCTGCTGATGTTCCCTTAAACATCTCACACAGATAAAGAACAAGGAGTTGATTCAGGTTAGTTGTGGAGTGTGTTTACATTCTGACCTGATGAACAGACTGTTGTACTGCTGGATGTGGGTGCTGGAGCATGACTTCTTGTATATTACTGTATAATGACTGTTAGAGACAGCCCCTGTGTTGCACCCCCCCAGCCCCGAATACTTTTTCACAGTGGAGCAGCTCTGCAGATATCTCCAACAAAGCCGCTGAGTAGCACGCACAGCTCAGCGTGTGTGTGTGTGTGTGTGTGTGTGCGCGCGCGCGCATTCTAGCCTGACTCCAGCAGATGTGTTTATATAACTGGTGTATTAATTTATAATCTGTCCTGCAGACATGTGCTGCCTCCAGCGTCCACTTCAAACACACATACACAGTCAGGGTCGATAATGGAGTATTACTATTACATGTGTATGTGTGTGTACACATGTTTTTATGTCTCTATATGTGACAAAATAACAAAAACACCCTCAGGCAGCAGTGTCTGTAAATGAAGCACCATTTAAGGTGGAACAGAGAATTTGAATAAGGAAACTTGACTCCAACCACGAGTTTCTATTAACTAAACTGGAATAGACTTGCTTACATGATTTTAGTAAGCATGGTGTTAACTGGTGGGGTATAAACGTCCATTACTTGTTAGCAACATTACCCTCATAGCTCCAGGGTTAAAGCTAAAGAAGCAAAACACCTTGGGGCTGATCAACTACACTGATCTGGGGGGGGGGGGGGGGGTTCTGGTGATCTACCGCTTTAAATCTGTGTCAGGTGGACAGCTCTGTCCCAGCTCTGGTCCTCACACGTTCTGTTAATGACATAATCGGCTGTTAACATCCCTGCACTCTGACCTTGTCCTGGAACTTGCACCTGTTTTATTGTGCCAATTCCTCACCTCTTCATTTATTTTTGTTTGTTTATTGCCATGTTTATTGGCGTGTTGATGTTTTTCTCTTCCTCACTCCGTGTCCGTGTACTGCTTTGTATCATTCACAGCAGTTTTCTATCATTACCGCATTTACACATCACACACACACACACACACACACACACACACACACACACTCTCACTCACTCACTCACAGACGGAATAAAATGAAGATGAAAGGCTATGAACCAGAGAGAGAGCGAGAGAGAGAGAGAGACAACAGAGGAGAATAGAGACAACCAGTGTCTGAGGATAGTTTTACAGAGAGTGATAGAAGAGCTCACAACAATTAACACAATCATGAAGCGTCTTTTTGCAAACAATAAAAAAGTAAATCACAAATCATCAAAACTCTGGACCCCAACAATTACAAAGGCCACTGATCAGCTATCATATATGGACTGTGAAGGAGTTCAGCACATCATCATTCATACTGGAACAAATAATCTAACTGAAATAAATGGAAACATGCCTGAAGCACTCAAACATGCAGCCACAACAGCCAGCAGGAGGTTCCCCACAGCTATAATTACCACCTCCACCTTATTACTAAGACAGGGCATGCCCCAACACACCAGCAACAGCATCAGCTCAGGCATCTACAGACTCTTTCCACCAATTTCAGATAGAGAGCATTCTCTGTAGCTGCATCAGGGCTTGGTATGGGAATTGCTCCGTTTTGGACTGCAAAATCCTACAGAGGATAGTGAGGAAAGCTGAGAAGACAATCAAGTTCTCACTCCCCTCTGTCATGGACATTTACACCACACGCTGCATCTGTAAAGCTACCAGCATTGTGGATGACCCCACAGACCCTTCCCATACCCTCTTCTACCTTTACCAAACAACTTGGTGAAAGGTTCCGTAGCATATGAGCCTCCACTGCCAGAATGGAAAACAATTTCTTCCCACAGGCCAGCAGACTCCTCAATCAGAACTGAATCATAAACTGTACCCACACACACATATACACACACACCTGAACTGAGCACAATTCATATACATACTCGGTCCTTGGAGCGCTTCTCTTTTCTCTATATACTGGTTCTCTTGGGGATGTAATAGCCTCACATGGCTTTTCCTACCACTTTTATGCA
>JBBPCZ010120668.1:0-10242 GCA_037974445.1 Brycinus macrolepidotus | reverse complement strand
GGTAAACACCGGTTCTAGACTGATTTACACCATTTATATTTACTGAAATCAGAGTTTACTGATACACTCTGAGTTCTAAAGGTGAACAACATGGTTACATTTTTATATCTAAAGAATATGAAGAATAATAATAATAAGAAGAAGAAGAAGAAGAAGAAGATGTTGATTTTTAATTGGTGTCATAAACTATAATTCTGAGCAGGAAAACACGTGTCTAGGAATGTACTTCACACTTCAGTGGTCTTTTAATGTTTGTAAGTAGAAACAAATCTATAATAAGCATTTCCATAGTGAAAGTGCGCACACACTCGACCAGAAACTATCATAGTGCAACTATCAATAAAGGCACTACTGAGCTGCTTTTAAACAGAGATATAAAACAGAAAGCTCTGATTCCGCATGCTGATCCGTTTTACTCTGACCAGCATGGAAATTCACACACGCTGACCACTCTGTGGAAAAATGCTAATGATTTAAAGGGGACAACAACAAAGTCTCTGGAAAGACACTGGTTTAAATCAGGGGTCTCAAACTCAAATCATCTGAGGGCCTCTGCCCAGATGGTCTTCTCCAATTGTGATGGCTGAAAAAATTTAATCACATACAATATACACTCATTTAAGTCAGTTTTTATTGGCAAGTCTTCTGGCACCACAGACAACAGCTACTACTAGTAATAATTATAATAATAATTATAACAACAATAATAGCAGTAGTCCTCGTAGTACTTATATAGAGATATCATTTTGTGTTCAGTTAAATCAAGTAAAGTGGTCCCTTATAGTCACATGTGAACACACCACAGCACACAGTGTGAACAATGTGAAATTCTTTCTCTGTGTTTAACCCATTCACCAAATGAAGCAGGGGGCTGCCACCAACGAGGGGCGCCCGGGGAGCAGTGTGTGGGGACGGTACCTTACTCAAGAGAACCTCCAGGGATTCAAACCCACGACCTTCTGATCTCAGGGCCAACTCCCTAATCACCAGGCCACCAGCTGCCCCAAATATATATTTAACAGTAGAATTACACAGGACTCTTACTGTGATAGCGCTGGCGTTCCTGTTGAACGTGAGTGAAGTTTTTGTGAGCAAAGTGTTAGAAAAGTCAATTCTGCATCCTCAATTAATTCATTTAATAATTCTATTCATTTCTGACACTCTGTATCTCCAGAAAGGCAGATTTAACTATCGGACTAAGATAAAATAACAGCTAAGTTGGTGAGCGCTATGATTACAGCCTCAGGGTGCATGTTTCCATTTGAATGATTCTTCTGGAACAATGTTCTATTGTTTTGCTTTTGACAACATACGCCTCAGCCTAAACTGATTTTATAGAGGTTTTGTTAAGTAAACAGACAGAGTCCAGTGGGGTAGGCAAATCTACCCATCAGATCTAAATATGTAGTTGCTTAAAACAAGAAAGAAAAAGGTTTACAGGGATTTAAGGATATATGTTAAATATGTGATGATCCATATGAAGCTTTCTTGTGGGCCGGACATGGCCCTCAAGTTTTGTAGTTTGAGACCACTGGTTTAAAGGACTTTATGAGATTATTCTGGATCTTAAACCAATTCTGCCTCCTCATTGTACTGGTGGCTAGAAATACTGAGCTTTGGTTTCCTGGGCTAATTTACTGAAGACTCTGATTTCTAAAAGACACATTCAAAGTAAGAAACCTTCCTTTCTCAGATTGAGTATTCCCTCAACAGTAAGACAAAAGCTATTCATATTCCAGTGCAACAAGGCCATAACCGACAGCTTTTATCTCCTGGAGGTTTGTATGCACATTTCCTGCAGAGCCAGCATCATATTTTGTGGTCGGCTTTTTAAGATGCAATGACAAAGATGCAAACAAAAGCCATTGCTTTGTTTAACTGACTGACGGTCCTAAGATGTGGTGAATATCTGTCATTCGATCTTCAGTTCAACAGCATCTCTAATGTCTTTGTCAGCCTCACAGCCTGTCAGGAACATATGGAAGAGTCTGAGAAACAGATGGGACGGGTCGCCAAAAGCTCTGGCAGCAAAACGGAGAGATAAAACTAATAAGAGCTCATCATTGCAGGAGTTTACAGAACAACAAAGCAAGATGAATTCGAGGAGCTAAAGTCTAAGGAAAATGGTTGAGAGGGCTTGTTTGGATCAAGAATCCTTAGAAGTCGCAGTTATTGCCAGTGATTACAAAAGAATTGTATAATTTTATATGAATTATTTCTCGCTCGTAATTTAGCGAAACAATCCACAAATGATGCGGAACGAACAGGGTTTCAAGTTTAAGGTCACACTACATTTGTGTTTGGACAAAATTGCTAAATTTGCTTTATACTTTGATATTGAAACCATAATGAAAATGCAATGTACTGTTATTATAAATCATTTTTCAGGGTATTTTAGTACACTATGTAGAAGAAATGCATTGCATGCCACTTCCAAAACTCTCCTCAAATCTCCAAAACACTGCCCACTGAGATCTCAGAAAACATGCTTCATTTGTGTGAATGTTGTTAGAATAGAGGAAAAAGACATGGATATTCTAGTCAGATTCTACAGAAAGTTTTGTAAGTTTTTTAGTAATATACATGATACCATGTGACTGTGGGCAGAGCTAGGTCTTCATTAAATATCCATCCGTCCATCCGTCCGTCCAATATCTGAGCTGCTTATCCCAACCAGCCTATCCCAGCACTCTTATGGTGCTTTTCCTTTGGCACAATGAACCATGTCGTACCATGAATAAATGTTTTTTCCATTACAAGTAAAGTGACTTGTACCCGAGCCGTATGCCGAGCTGTTCGATGGCAGGGCCAAAAACGGGCCACATGTGAGGTGACTGCATCGCTGCTTTCTGATCAATTGAAATATGTTGTCATCACAACATGGAAAGAGACCATTGTGTTTTTACTCTGCGTGCAAAAAACAAAAATTTAGACACAAACTAACAACTGGGAAGTCTACGAAGTACAAGCACAACTGTCTGTTCTAAGACAAATTTATCTTTAACTCTGTGAGAAACGTGAAGGTGATCCAGGACATCACTAACAAGTTCTCTGGGTTCGGTTTTCATCACATGGATAAAGAACGCAGAGAAAAAATTAAAAACTCAAAGAAGACTATAAATAATAAAAGACCACAATATCAAAAGCAGCTCTGACAGAAAAACTTTCCGCCGGTTCGACTCCATGGACACGGTTTTGGGACGGCCGGCCGAGTCAGAAACTCCGTTACCGGACTGAGATACACTGGAACATCAACAGTTTAGGTACAGAACGGTTCCTGTATAACGATGGAAAAGTGTCTTTAGACAAAGAAACACCCTGGACAAGTCACCAGTTCATCACAGGGCCCAACCTAGTTAGATAGGCATGAAGTAAACTTATTTCTCTTGAGTTTTGACATTTGCACATTATCTCCATTTAAGAAAAGATGTATAATAGATGCAATTTATCTAAAAATCTGAAAAATGATGGAGGGGACCAACATTAACATTCATGCCTGAAGTATATTTATGCAGTTCAGTTTAAATAGTGTAGCAGTACAATACAGACTCTACCCGTCCAGTGGTTAATCATCGTCTGCTCCAACTGTAACACTGCTGTAAATTAACAACATAAGTGTGTTGGTATAAGAGATTACACAGGCCTTCTGCACCTGGCCCAGCGTGGCTCTAACAGACTTCCAAGTTTTCTCGTATGACTTCAGCGAACAAAAGGAAACCTGAACTAACTGGCCCTCGCTTATAATAATTCCAGGGAATTCTTCATCAGATCAGGTCGGATAAGGTGCAGGAGTGCGGGAGCAGTACAGTCCAGCCACGTGACGCACGCACAGCTCATGTTTCTGATGAAAAACACAGAGCTACAAGAATCTCCCGAACGGTCCCGGCGAACCAGCTGCGTGTCCTCGGCCCAGCTCACGAAACGTCCTTCACACGAGGATGACATGTTTATTTCAAATGAGCCGTCATCAGCACCCACTCATGGAACAATACACATCTCAATTAGCGCTTCAGCGATTGTTTAGGAAATTTCAGCTTGTCTGTCATCCTCACCGTGTCCACAGTTCTTCATCGGCACCGTTTGATGTCAGTTGTGTGATGTCATGCGTTGTTGTCAATATTTGTTGGATTCTAACTGTTTTCAGCATCTTTTCATTTTCGCCAAATCTTTAAAAAATAATTGTCTTAGTGCTGTGTGACTTAGAAGTACAAATCCATTGATTTTTAGAAAATTATTTTTGCATAATTCAGTTGTTGAGAAAGTGATTCAGTGGGTTTGGTGTGAAATTGTTCATCACAGAGAAACCTTACCAACTCTTTACAGTGGTGGTAAATAGAACCAGACGTCATGCCTACAGCACAAAGACAGGCATTTTATTTTCTATCCAAACCAGTCAGCGAACCTATATGTGTCTTCTGAGAGGTGATGATGGTAAAAAAGTGAAATCTGAAAGAAAAAATTCCCTGTACACGTCGCTCTATCATGAATTGGTTTAAAATATACATGATGTTTGTCACATACTTTATCTCAAAAAATCTCAAGAAATAGTGTCTCTGGTGTTAAATAGTGTATTCATTCCAATTTGTTAATGACTGTAATAACTTTAAGAGGCAGCAAACTCTTCAGACGTCTGGTTCCATGCACCACTATAGTGACTCGGTTTCTCTAGAACAATGCATATTGTCCTAACAATTTAATGGGATACAATTCTCTTTTAAATAAGGCTGGCTGGTCCCTTTATGGATAAAAAAGATAAAAGGAAATCCATGCAAATCAATACACTATCAATCAAAATTAAAGTCCATGACAATGTGTTTGTGTTCAATTCTCTGAATTTAAAGATCCTGATTGAAGGTCTGATTGAAACATCTGAGAGGAAAGACTAGTCCAAGACAAACACCTAAAAGTGCAAGGTCAAGGTCAAAAGTCAATAAATGTCTAGAAGGGGCTTGACCAGGGGGCACGTTCACAAAACAAATATATCCTGTCCAACACCACGGCTGCAGACCTTCTGAAGAAGTGCTACCTAATCACCTTCACCACACATTCACCAGTTACATCTGTCACATGCTGGTCCATCAAAGATGTTCACTACTTGTTTGGAATCAGTGTTGAAATAATATGTGTTTATTAAGAAATGTCAGATGCGTCCTTCACTTATTCACTTATATAAAGAATGATCATTCATATTGAGAATTCACACTGTGATTATTTACTTTGAGTTTTGATCGCTACTTGGAAAATATAAATCATGTGTTTTAAAAGTAGAGATCAAACCTAAAAGCAGTTGGAATGACAAAATAAATAATTATGGTATATTATTAATTCATTAATAAGCTCTAATAATCTCTAATGATAATTAAGTTTAGATACATATTTTATTCTACTGGTTGAAAAATTACACCCACCCGGACCAGGCGTGAGTTTGATCGCCCACATACACTAAAGAGAGAGAATAAAAACGCTGAGTCACTGACAGCTGCTCTGAACACATTCACATCCTATAGAGCGGGGTCAAGAAAAATACACACACTGACACTGCTGACTACATCTCATACACGCATCTGTGTGTGTGTGTGTGTGTGTGTGTGTGTGTGTGTGTGTGTGTGTGTGTGTGTGTGTGTGTGTACGCGCTACTGAGACAAAATCAGAAAGCAAAGGGGGTTAGAGAGAGCAAGAGAAAGAGAGAGAGTGAGAGTGAGAGAGAAAGAGAGAGACAGAGAGAGACAGAAAGAGAGTGTGAGAGAGGGAGTAATCAGGGACATAGAGACACGGAAAGGGGGAAGAGAGAGACAGACTAAGAGAGAAACAGCAAAGGGGAGTGAGAAAGAGAGAGAGAGAGAGAGAGAAAGAAACAAAGGAAAAGAAAGTGAGAGAGAAAAACCGAGAGACAGAGGGTGAGGAAAAAGAGAGTGTGTTAGAGAGAAAGAAAAAGACTGCAGGATTGAGAAAAAGATGGAGAGAGAGACTAAGAGAAACAAGCAAGAAACAGAGTGAGAGAGACCGAGAGTGAAAGTGAGAGAGAGACAGAGTGAGAGACTGTGTGAGAAAGAGAGCGAGAAAGAGAGTGAAAATGAGAGAAAGTGTGAGGGTGTGTGTATGAGAGAGAGTGAGAGTGTGTGAGAGAGAGAGAGAGAGAGAGTGAGTGGGCAAGACAGAGAGAGAGACAGAAAAAGAGAGGGAGAGAGAAAGAGAGAGAGAGGGAGACAAAAAGTGAGAGAGAGTGTGTGAAAGAGGGAGAGAGAGAGAGAGAGAGAGAGAGGGAGAGATCAAAGGCGCCTGCTTTTCATCTGAAACACACTCAGAGCAGATCTGGTCGGTCTCTCCTCCGTCTCTCAGCGCTGATGCTGCAGCTGTAGCCACACCGAGACGCCAGACGCTCCTCATGTGGAGCACGGAGATAAAGAACAAAATAAACAAGTGCTTCAGCTGCCAGCCAGAAAATGAGAGAAAATTACGTACGATCAGGCAATAATTCCCTCTTTTCTTGTTTAATGGCCCCCAACACGCTGTAACTCGGCATTTGGCTCATATTTGGAGTCGCGACTTCGGTCTGCGTCACTCTGGTTTATAGAAACTCATGTTTATGTTTGTGTGACTTTGTGCAATCTGTTATTTTTCTCGGTCCCATACAAACATCCCACAATATGTTCTAAACTTAAATTCATCACGCATATCACCATCTAACACTGAGCAGAAATGAAGAAGTGACCCCTGAGAAGATCAGAGGAACAAGGAGACCGGAGGAGGCTTCACCGAGGCCATGCTTCCACCAGAGGTGGGTAAAGTAGCCTGAATCCAAGCTCAGGTAAAAGTACCGTGACACTGAAATGAGTGAAGCACCCTCTTAAAAGCAAAGGGGTTCTAGAGAGCAATGCCATAGAAGAACCACTTTGGTTTCACTAAAGAACCTCTTCATAGATTGATGTTAAAAATCACTCATTTGAAAGGCGATTAAAGGAAACAAAAATACTTTTCTACAGCATCACTCCAAAGAAGAGAAAAAACCTCCTCCAGTACTGAGCTCCCTCTAGAACTGCAGTGGAACATCTTATTACATGTAGTTCCAACAGCACAGGAACTGTTAGGCTCCATTCTCTGCTTTTTGGAAAATAATATACATAAAAACACATAAAAATGGTCAACTAAAAGGTTATCAAATGGGAAAATATGGCCTTCAAAAAGGAAAATTTATCACTGTTCAATGTGTTAATATTTATTCCAAAAATTGTTTTTTATCAAATTATTATAATCAAATTTCAATTTACCAGCCAGAAAAAAAGTCAGGTGGAGCAACTACACTGCAAAAATATATAATATTGCACATAAGTATATGAATAAAAATAGTATGTTTATTAGTTATTTACCACTACAGAAAATGTGTATAAATGTACGCCAGTATATAAGTCGAAGGTTATATATTGCATATAGATATACATATATTGCATATATTTTTGTATCAGTTGCAAAAAGTTTTTTTTTTTCTTCTGGAGTTACACCACCTGATGTCAACTGAACCATCATAACCATGACACAATATATATTTTTAAATATTTGATAAAGGGCTTATTGATCTTGTCCAATAAGGTTACTTGGAGTCTTTTATGATGCAATACTCTGCCCACTCTTTCTGAAAAGCTCGCTTTGCTGTTGGCTGCACCGCACGACATTTGAGGAAATCAAAATTTACAAACAAGCTTTGCAACGAGTTGAATACTTTTAAATATGCCCCATTTTTCAGATTTTTATAAGAAATAAAATCATGTCAAAATTTTTCATTTAGAATTTTATAAAACTAAATTACCTTTTTACTTCTTATGTAATCTCCATATATGGTTGGACGGTTACAGCACCAGACTTTTTAATTCATAAATGGCTAAAATATGTATTGCAAGTGTATACACATATAGGAGGTGAGGTAGAATGATGGAATGTATATCAAGTATTTATTCAATTGTTAGAAACATAATGGACACAAAAACTGCACGTAATGTTGTAAAATTCTTCAAGGTGAGAGATGAGAGTGACAGTAAAGCAGTCCAGCAGCTGAACCAACACAAAATCAAACACAAAGAGAGAATTCAACTTGACATGATCGGATAAAGTGGAGCTAAGCAAAAAGTACATTATGTTCCTTGGGTAGGAATAAAAATTTTATGGTTGGAAAATACTTAAAGGGGTTCAAATCCACCAAAACTGGACGGTGACAGAGTAAATATAACCAGTACCCTCTTCTGACCTTCTTTCAGTGATGGATGGGACCAGTGGTGCAGCATGGCATGATGCCTTTGGATGCAATGAGAGGCATCATTTTCCCACGGCTCCAGACTGAGGCTGCTTTAACACAGGACAGTAGCTCAGTTGGGCTCAAAACCTGACGGAGCAGAAGGGTTGCCAATAACCTTCATCTTTCTGCACACTCGCAAAAAAAGACGTGACAGGAATATGAGAGAGATTTTTTGGAAGGCTGGCGCCCCGTCTCAGCATGAGGGGGACTGGGCGACTGCCACCGCCTCAGCGCCGGAGCACTGAGCCCAAGATTATTGCTCTACTGTGCCACCCTTTATTCCAAACTCAGTAAAACTGAATGCTGAGTCTCTAATAATGTTTATTGAAAACCCAGAGGTTATTGTTGCAGCTATTATTTTGCTTTGCTACACTATTCATATGCATTCATGCACAGAATTTGATTTACATTCAAATTACAATCTGGATTGTATTATACTGACAGATTAGAGTCTGTTTTGACATTCAAAAATGAAAAAATGTAAAGGGTGCTTTTTCTTTCCTTAAAGCATTTTTGGGATTTGGAACTTGAGGAAGTATCTGTATTAAGTTCATGTTACATTTGAAAAGGGCAGCATTTAGAATGCAGGTAGTTTTGCATTTTTCAGTGAATCATTTTAGAATATCTACAATTAAACAGAATATTTAAACATTTAAGTATCTGTTTATTATCCATTTTAAAATCAGCAAGAGGCATGGCAATTTAATGTCTATGACATTCTTGCTAAAGCCTGAGTAGACTGATAAATTAATGTGATCTGGCTTGTTTAAATATATGTTAAATACATTCTGAATATATTATGTATTGTAATTGGATATAATACTGAATACATTTAGAACAGTAATCACTTCTTTTTCTACACAACTCTTAATGTATGCACAACAGCAACTTTACATCACATGAAAATAATCGCAAAATACACTATATGGACAATGGTATTGGGAAACACCTCGTAATTATTGAATTCAGGTGTTTCAATCATACCCATTGGCAAGACCTCATAAATGCTCTACAGAATGAATGGACACAAATTCCCACAGAAACTCCAAAATCTTGTGGAAAGCCTTCCAAGAAGAGTGGAAGCTGTTAGAGGGGTAGAGCAGCTCCATATTTAAGTCTATGTTTTTGAATGCAGTGTCATTAAAGTCCCTGTTGGTGTAATGGTCAGGTGTCCCAATACTTTTGTCCTTACAGAGTCTCTCCTCTTTTTTACACTGGTATGGATTAAGAGATTAGAATACCCACTTACATAAAGCAAAATTTGCACTGCATAGTGTAAAGGCTCCTGCAGTTCACGTGCAACTTGTTTGAAGGTGATCTCAAAAGTCAACCAGATAACATACCACAGATAACAGACCACATGTTCGCTTCAGACGATAAGGACAAGAACATCAAATGTCCAAAACCAGACAGGTTTTATTTGTACCCCATGTTTGTTCTGCATTATTAGTCTGCTGTGTCATGATCTTTATAGCTAAGTAATTTATTTTCTCTTCTCCTGTCAACATTCCAAGGCTATAAGCACCACAGTGCACCACTTGACATTTTGATACGAGTGAATTTCTTTAAACCCAGAAATAGACAACAAAAGCCATAGTAGCTGACACGGCTTGAAATTTTATTCTACTTAATAGCACAGTAAAGTGAACTCAAGCTTGATGTTTACTAGTGACGTACAGCTGTGCTTTGATCTATCTGTTGCTGCTACAAGACGCCACATGATGCTACAGTACTGTACAAAAGTCTTAAGCTAGCCTTCTTTATATCTTGCTGAATCATCTTGTTGGTGCAAAAATTTTATTCCTGTAAAACTGTCTTTGTCATACTGAGGAGATTAAATGAAAGAAATGATAACAGATGTTTTACTGTGATTAACTTCAAAGAGCCTAAAGATACAAGGAGCCTAGATAAAGGAGTTCCAACCACTCAGCATTCAGCACCACCAGTATACTGAT
>JBBPCZ010120667.1:0-10243 GCA_037974445.1 Brycinus macrolepidotus | reverse complement strand
TCGCAATATATATCGTTACCGCACATGCTTCAAATTATACCGCAATATAGATTTTAGGCCATATCGCCCAGCCCTAGTTGGAAGCAGATAAAAATGGGCAACTGTAAGAATCCGAGCGACTTTGACAAGGGCCAATCTGTGAAGGTTTGATGAACAGGTGAGAGCACCTCCAAAACAGCAGATCTGACAACCAGTAAAGCGGCAACAAGGTCATGGGTGTCCAAGGCTCACCAATACGCATTGGGAGCGAAGGCAAGTCTCACAGAAGAGATCCTGTGGAATAAATTGCTGAAAAAGTTCATGCTGTCTATGATACAAAGATGCCCATGTTGACCCGTCTGCCACCAAAATCGCCTACAATGACCATGTGAGCATAAGAACTGGACCATGGAGCACAGGAAGAAGGTGGCCCGATCTGATTAATCATGTTTTCTTTTACATCACGTGGATGGGCGAATGTTTGTGTGTTCAGATGGCAGCAGAATGTCTTATGGGAAGAACACGAACCAGCGAGGGCAGTGCGATGCTCTGGACAACGTTCTGCTGGGAAACCTTGGATCAACTGTGCTGGATGAAATGGTCTGATCCATGGAGGCCCCACCTCACAACTTACAGGACTTAAAGGATCTGCTGCTAATGTCTTGGTGCAGATACCACAGCACACCTTCAGAGGTCTAGTGGAGTTCATGTCTCTTTCAGAAAGATAATGCTCCGTGCCACACTGCAAAAACTGTTCAGGAATGGTTTGAGGAACATGACAAGGAGTTCAAGATCTCAATCCAATCAAGTATCTGTGGGATGTACTGGATGAACTGGTCTGATCCATGGAGGCCCCACCTCACAACTTACAGGACTTAAAGGATCTGCTGCTAATGTCTTGGTGCAGATACCACAGCACACCTTCAGAGGTCTAGTGGAGTTCATGCCTCAATGGGTCGGTGCTGTTCTGGATCATCTACACAATATTAGGCAAGTGGTTTTAATGTTAGGGCTGATTGGTGTATGTGCACTGTGTAGTTTACGTTTAGACTGTAGCCCATCTGTTTTACTGCATCCTTTGTCAGCCCCCTTTACCCTGTTCACCAACGGTCAGAACCTCAACAGGATTACCAGTGAGCAGGTATTATTTAGGTAGTGATTCACTCTCAGCACAGCAGTGACACTGATATGGCAGTGTAATGTTAGAGTGTGAGAGAGAGAGAGAGAGAGTGTGTGTGTGTGTGTGCTGCAGAAAGTGGATCACCCACAGCAGTGCTGCTGGAATTTTTAAACACTGTGTCCACTTACTGTCCAATCTATTAGACACATCTAACTCGTTGGTCCACTCTGCAGATGTAACATTATGGATGATAGTTGATCTGATGCTGCACAGTTAGTGTTGGTCATCCTCTAGTCCTCCAGTCCTACAGGACACTGTGGGCCAGATATTTTTGGTTGGTGAACTATTCTCTGCCCAGCAGTGACACTTGCCCAGCAGGAGTTTATGAACTCCAGCAGCACTGCTGTGCTTGATCCACTCTGTGCAGCACCACACACTAACATTCCACCACCAAGTCAGTGTGAGTCGAAATTAATTTCATTGAACATTTCACACACTGCAGTCAACAGTTTTCCAGGGCCAGTTATTCTCTCTTATGAATCATAGAGTGAGTGTTCTTTATCCAGGATATGCTCAGAAAAGCTTACTGCCCAGCTCTAGTGAAGAATATCCCAACAAGGCGAGTACATTTAAGTTCTTTTAAACACTTTTACACATTGTTGAGTGTACATAGTCTATGTACTCCCAAAGGTGGAGGTCTGAGGTGAAAAAACAAATGACCATCTACCATACGGCTTATTTTGTAGCCTGCTAATCACAGTACCATCACTCAGTCAGATGAAACAAAGAGAGGTGGATGAAGTGAAAGCAGAAACAAAGACAGAGAGACTAAAAAGGAACATGCAAATTATGGCTAGGGAAAGAAAGCAGTCACACAGAAGAAAAGGGAAACAAAACAGAGTTGGATTGATTGGTACTCCTAACTTCTGATACATCAGCTTCTCCCAGCACAATTAACACATTCTTCTCTCAAACAGTCTTTTAATAACACACTGACAGTCAAACAGAATAACCTGGATGCATGTATCTCATACACTCAGGTTTAATAACTGTTTTAGATGTCTTTGGAGAGATTTCTTTCACAAAAGAAGAGGGAGACCACAGACCACTAAGAAATGAGAGCATGTTGGAAATGTGACTCATGATGGATAAGCAATTAAATCTACCTTTAATTGGAAACAGTCATTTAAATGTATGCTGTTATATTTATGTATGTGTTTAAAGGTTGTGTTTTACCTTCATTGACAATGCTACCATGTTTTTATTATAATTTTGTATATTATTCGTTTTGTTTGTTTTCATTATATTCTGTGTCTCATTCTGTCAACCAAAAACATAAATAAAAATATAATAATTAGGGGTGTAACAGTGTGTTGAAAAATTGTCAAAAAATGTGACAGTATGCATTTTGGACATGTGACAACAAAACATGGGGAATAAGCTTTAAAATAATTATTTGATGTAACTGCATTGGTTATAGTGTTAAACCAGTGCCAATCGACAACCCCTTTTCATGTCATAAATCACTCTCCCCCCACCTTCCAGCTCTAGTCCAACTAGCAAATTGTGCCACAACCTAATACAGTCATTCAAATTTTATTCCAAATACTGTTTTCAGTCTTACTTTGTTCAATATTTTGTGAGTGTATCAAACCATAAACTCTGCATCGTCTACTGGACGGAACTGTGAGTTGACTGTATCGTTACACCCTCAATAATAATAAAGATAATTAAAAAATTTAAAAGCATTTCAAACACACCAAACCTGAACAGCATGGTAATGTAGAGCAACTAAGGTCCCTATATTCTTAATAGAGGAGATTAGAAATGAGAAGTTTAGCGAGAACATGACTGTAGTTAGGCCACACTTACACAGGCACAGTACTGAGCGGTTTGGGGAAGTAGAGAGGGAGGTTTTGTTTCTGCAGAGAGTCTTTCCCACGATACTCCAACAGCACATAGTCCAGATACTCAGCCTTTTAAAACAAAGACAGACACACTGTTACATTCATGTATGGTGAAATGTTCAGCACATGTCAGAAACTCTCGCTCAACAGAGCTCAAGAGCAGATGAATTGCTGGTGAAACTGTGGTCACATCTAGACAGGCAAGCAAAACGGGTTCAAAGTGCTCGAGAAGCACGAACTGACTGTTGAGACAGCAATGGTACAGACAACCGTTTCATTGTGCACGGAGCTGTTCGTTTTGTCTGACGCACAGGGGGTGGAATAGTGGTAGAGGGGCAGAGGGGATTCATACGCTTGGCGTTCTTCATGCCCCCCTATTATTCCAAACAGTCTTCTTTCCCTCACTGTCTCAGCCTTGAGGCATTTCTCTTCACAGTGAGGCTCTCGTCTACGCGTTCTCTCTGTTTCCTCAGAATGCCCCGGGCGTTGGTGAGGCATTGGCATAGTCTGGCAAATGTAATGCATGATGGTTGCAGCTGTGCATTTGAGTCAGGGCAACTCTAGTGGGGTGTGTGAGACATTTGGAACACTTTGTGAGAGGCTAAACAAAGCATATAAAATCCCAAAATGACAAGAGACTTCTGGTCATAAAGCCTTAACATTTAAAATGATAATTCTGCAACATATAAACTGTAATATTTTATAAGTACTTTTAACTGATCTACTTCCCAGCTTTAGTCAGGGAGAATTCCCACCTATTAGCGCCCCCTCGGTGAGGTGCCGGGCACTGAATCAGAAAATTGCCCATTCGAATCCATGGTGCGAGCTGATTTTATTTTTGGGGGGCTGCAAGGTACCGTCCCATACACTGCTCCCAGGGTTAATGGGTTAAATGCAGAGAAGAATTTCATCAATTAACACTGTGTGCTGTGCCGTGCTGTGGTGTGGTGTGTTCATGCGTGACTATAAGGGCCACTTTACTTTACTTTACTTAATGGAATACAAGCTGGGAGAGTGATGACTAGCACTATGGTCAGGTACAGACCAAATATAGCAAGCAGCTAACGTAGCTAACAGGTAATCAAAGCTTAAAAACCACCACACATGGAGCTGCTATGACTATTTAAAGTCTGGTGGTAACATACTGTCATCTATGAAACTGGACCAAAGTAAATTACCTGCCCAAAACTAGCGGAAGAAGCCATCTTGAACACTGAAAAAATTCAAAATTTTACCACACTTTAAAACGTAAGGGAGTAATGAAACTTTCTGAGTCATGAAACTAAGATAACAATAACATAGACAAACACAAAAAGTAACTGGATACCCACCCAGTTCACTGTGCTGTCACAGTTCGTGTCCACCTTCATGAAGATATTGTCCAGATCCTCATCCTCCACATCTCCCATGATCACCTTCATAGCCTCCCGAAATTCCTTCATATCCAACCCTGTGGAAAGAAAGATGGAAAAAGAGAAACAGTGATTCCAGTCATAGGAATACAGATATAATGAAACAACAGTGTCAAGTGTCCTGACATCTTAGATCATCTTTTTGTGCCGTGTGCAGAGGCAACTCAAGACACCAGGCCAGTGGTTCCCAAATACACCTTTTATTTTTTCTCTGTTTCCTACTCTAACACCTGGTCTGATAAATCAGCTAATTAACGAGGCCTTCCCAAGTGTTTTAGAGCAGGACAACACAGTACAGTGCAGGGGTACTGAAAGAGCTGTGAATCTCTGCACTAGGGGCTTGTACACTAGTCAAAGATGGCGGCACGCTAGGTTGCCGTGGCCTCTCTGGGTCCAACACTTTGGTGCACAAGTGTGTTTTTCACACCTTCGCTAACATGTGCATCCGAACAGCTGGTAAGCATGTCTACGACCCCCAGACCCTGCTCCAGATCTCGGCTTGCTACGCGCACCAGACCCTCCGACCATGGCATCATCTGATCTATCTCTCTTCCTAACGCTGAACGCTGTTGCCACCTGCTGCACCTCCGACAACACTGCCATGGTGCTGACCAGCGTTCAGGGGATTTGAATCATGCAAATCTCAAGTCAGTTCTCCCTGATCTGCATGAAGACAGAAATTACGCATACCTCCACTCCCATCCGCATCGGCCTCTTTGAACATGGTCTCCATGTGTTTGAGGTGTTCCACAGTGATCCGGTCTTCCACCCGGCCCTGCACTTGCGTCTTCATCGCCTCAGAGCCTGGCCTGGCCTGTTGAAACATGTGTAGTGGTTGTTCTCAACTCCAAGCGCAGAGGCCCACAGCCCTGCAATTCTCCCTTTCCCACTACGCAATGTAACTCATTACAGGCTTAATAATTTATCTGATCAGCTAAATAAGGTGTGTTGTGGGAGGGAACACTTAAATGAGTGCAGGTTGTGAACTTCAATGGAGTTTAACAGGAGTTTAACGGTAACTGTATTTACCTGGACAGCGGTTTGTTGCTGTTTTTTGCCATCAGAACCAGACCTAAAAACATTTAAAAAGGGTTAAGCAGTTTGACACAGTGACAAGACACCCTAAATTTCCCCCCCAGACTCTACATCTGTTCTACATTTGCCCTTTCGTGCTCCAGACCTGAATGAATCCAGTTTCCTGTCTTGGATTTTGTTATTACTGGTGGTTAAATTAACTTCAAACGACAGGGTTTCTCAACTCCAGTCCGTCTTAAATTTTCCCATCCTAACACACCTGATCTGACTCATGAAGGGCGTTTAATTAGTTAATGAGTACCAACAGTTCAGTTAACTCATAGTGACTACAAAATCCTGGACTAAAATAAGATAAGATAACCCTTTATTAGTCCCACAGGTGGGAAATTTGCATTGCTACGGCAGCAAGTGGACAGAACAAAAGAAGAAAGTGAAAGCAGCACAACCAATAGAATAAAAGCTATACAACACAACATTATAATATAAAAACCACACAATGCAAATACAGAAGTTTATATATATGCATATTTAAACCTATTTAAGTGTATGTATAGTATATACATATATTTATAGACCAGTAACACACACACACGCGTACACACACACACTCACTCTTCATAGCTGCGGTGTACATCCCACGTGCTAATGCTAACAACGCGCTGGCAGAACTGTATGGAGCTCCAAAACACTCAACCTGACGGACACAAAATAATACAAAAATATAAATATAGACGTGTGTGTGTATATATATATATATATAAACCTATTAACGTATATGTATAGTTTCATAGTGCCGGTGTACATCCCACCCAGTGCTAATGCTAACAACGCGCTGGCAGAACAGTACGGAGCTCCAAAACACTCATCCTGACGGATACAAAATAATACAAAAATATAAATACGTAAGTTTATACGTATAAAAACCTATTAACGTATATGTATAGTATATACATATACTTATAGACTAGTAATTGGATTCAGGGTCCAGAGCTGAATAACCTAGAATATATAGAATTCGAGAACTTGAGTAAGTCTTCATTCACCTGGCTCCAGAAGAAGCTTTCTTCACCACCTTCTTACTGTCATTACTATGGCGTGAATCAGCCATGGTTCACACCGATCCAGCCGTTAAAAGTCCACTTCCAGAGCGGTGTAGAGGCTGAGCCACCGTAGGGTTCTGGAACTGGGCAGTTGGATGTCAAATCAAAACACCCCTGGCAAAATTCAAAATGAACTCCTGCCAAGGACAACTTAGAACTGGAAATAGCAGACACTCATTAGCAGTAAACACGTAATACTGTTTTATTTGTAAAAAACTGACCCTGGCAAGTACATTAAAAAAGGAGAAAGCCACACACCCTGCAAGTACAAAAACGAGGACAGAGAGAATTTGTGAGAGAGGAACAGTTATTTAAAAAAAAAAAAAGGAAGAGATGGAGAAAAGCATTTTTGTGGCACAGGACCCACAGTGTAAAATCCATCTCTAGATTGTTCTGGAAGGCCCCTGCAGAGCAAACAGATAAAAACTGGGAATGGAGCATATTTATACAGCTTTTACCATCATCTCAAGGAACAGTTCACTGTAATGAACGGAAAACCAGGTCAAGGCAAAATCAACATCAGATTAATGATGTATAATATTCAATAACATTTTTTTATTTGCATTTGATTGCTACTTCCATTATACCACTCTTCTTTGGAGTGCAATGCATATCACGATTAGAAGCCCTCTATCAGGAACATTAAGAAACAATGGTCCAGGTTTGCAAAAATGTCGTCGTGTTAGAAGATATTCTTCTGATCTTAATGCTGCAAGGCACTGCAGGTTAATGGAAACCTTTAGGTAACGCAAATGTTTATTCACGAATGCAAAGGAATCAGTGAAACATTTTTAAAGCACCAATTAAGGCTTCAGTTACTGGTTTTGCACGAGAAAACATTATCTACAAAAACTCAAGGCTTCTGAGACACTGGACCCAAAACTCAACAGCAATAATGAAAGGATCCAGCATGTTTGATGTTTCAATTTGAAGTTATATTAATAATCAGTGAACAGAAACAAAAGTGCTGATTTGATATTGCTGTTAAATGAGACGGTGGAAGGAATAAAAGTGGGAATTAAAAAAATGGCACAGTGATCCATAATCATCACCACAGTCTCTGAATTCCTAAGTCACATTCCACACAACTAACCATAAATTAGTAAAGCGTGATTCCCTATCTAACAAGCCCACGAAACACTCCAGAAGCAGAAGACAGGCATTAAACATGTATTAAACAATGAATTTTTTAATTTGGCCCAGGCAGAATAGTAACAAGGGTACATCAAAACAAAAGCAGCTGCAGGCACTCACTGCTCCTGAAGCAGCCTTTGACCACACTTTTGGGGGGGAAAAAAAAAAAAAAAAAAAAAAAAAAAAAACTATATTGGAGGCAAAGCAATGAAATCTTTGCACTGAAAGTGCAGAAACAGGCAGTATTTTGACCTTTGAAATTCACCACCACTATAGGCAATGTACTAAGATTGATTTACTAAAACAATTGTTTAAAAAAATGGGCTTAAGGATGCTTCACGACTGTGCTTCGGTGTCTCAGTAACTTGAGCACCTCCAAGAGACCTCGTCAGCAAAGTCTGACTTATTGATTACAATCACTGCAGTTTATGGCAGGTTTGGAACATCCGTAAATTCACAGACCCTCTTACTGCATAAGTGACTCGCTGGACAACAAGCAAAATTTTTTCTACATCCACAAGACAGACCAAGGTGAACCGGGCAGATGCCAGACTGGATCTCCTTCCATTCAGTCAGTAAGGCACAGTCACAGGCTCAAAGCTGGAGAAAAGGTGACTGCTGCTAGCCTTTCAATAAAATGATGAGTAATGTATAAAAAGCAAAAGAAGGAAATATGGGTGACGCACATTTTGCAGGGTTGGTTAAAAGAATTTTTCCGTTCACAGATTCACTTCTGAGTCATGAGTAAAAACTAAGATTTTGTGAAGATAAAAAAAAAAAAAAAAATTGTTAAATGGGTGAAACAAAAGCATAGCATTAGTGTGAAGTACAAGCCACTTAACTTGTGAAGGAAAAGAGGGGATAAAAGTGGCAAAAGGAGACAGTGTCAAAAACAAAGGCAATATTGATCATGTAGGATACATCTGCATGTTCCTCTGAAGTTTCAGGAACAGCACAATAAAATATTTCACACAATCCTAAGAGATGAAAAGCTCTCCCCTCTTAGCCAAGTGAGGCTGGCTCAGCAGCTGTCTTGCTCTTCTCGGGGGCTGAAGGGTTGCAGGAGGAGGTTCTTCAAACTTAACTACTTAAACTCTGTATGCAGTTGAAAGGACTTTCCATATAGGATTCATTCCGACTCCAAATGCATCACATGATCGGGGAAGCGTTTCAGGAACAGAGCGAGGAAGCGAATGCGTAGAGGGAGTGATGAGGAAGGAGAATGTGTTGAGGATTTGATCGAGCCGTGGGCATGAAAATTCCTCCTGGTCCTCTGATTCAGCATCTGGTAATGACGAAGCCCTCCTAAAGAAGTAAGAGAGAGGCACAAAGATAAAGTAAGGGACAGCAACTTCTTATCTTCAACCATGTCCTGATTGTCCAGCAAAAAAACAAGGCAAGACTCTATGGAATGGAATTCCAGTTCCAGGGTGTGACCAGGTCACTCCAGTCTAAGGAGGTTCTGAGTCTAGATTAACTTGCAGGACACAAAGTCAAAGGCAACCATTTGTTAAAAATGTTATTCGTTCTCATTAAAAACCTCTGTCCACTATAGAATTAGCAGACTCTTGGACGTCCAACCTTTCTTTTGAAACAATGGATATTAGTAGGGACTTTGCCCCCCTATCCCCCTTTGCTACTTAGAGTCAGGTCAGGTCATTCAAGACTAATTCTGGATAATAGCGCCAAGGAGCTTTACAGAGCTTGAGAATGTAATAGGAATGAAATAGGACAGGAGAATGGAAAGGAGAGGAAGTAGCATATTCATTACTCCACTCTTTGTTTGGGTGTTTGTATGCATCCATTGTGTCAAGAAGACTATTTTTATCTATATAATGCTGCTTAGCACCTCTGGAGTCGGTTAAGATATACCCCCTTCTCATCAAATTCATTATCCAACATGACACATCTCATAACCACGTTAATATCAAAAAGACTGATTAATATCTCTAAACTCTTATAGTGAGGGTGAGTGTTCTTATCATGTAAACAAAGAACAAAGAACATTCTGCCAGTATGGTGGAACGATCCCATAGTGTAGATTCCCAAGCCATACACACCTTGGTCAGACCCTATTTAGCAGGGTGACCACATGCGCCGCTGCTTCACCATGGCACTGTTTTTCTATGGGAATTATACAAGCTTTCTGATTGTGTATGCCAGCAATGGGTACACCTTTAAGTAGCTGAATTCAATGATATCTGTATACTTTGACATAGGAAAAAGCAAATTAAAAAAAAAGTGCACAGTTTACCAGGGTTGCCAGGACTACGATTTTTGTGCTTGGTTAAACCCTGCTAACCTGACTTCGATCATTTTTATTATGTGGATTTGAAATAATCTCGCTCCTTCTCCATGTCCTGGATTGTACACTTCGGTATACTGATCTGTGGAGAGGATGATAAAGAGATAAGATAAGATAAGATAAGATAAACCTTTATTAGTCCCACAAGTGGGAAATTTGCATTGCTACGGCAGGAAGTGGACAGAACAAAGGTAAGAGCAGCAGAAAGTGGCAAAACAATAGATTAAAAGCTATACAACACAACAAGATAA
>JBBPCZ010120666.1:0-10243 GCA_037974445.1 Brycinus macrolepidotus | reverse complement strand
AGATAGATAGATAGATAGATAGATATGTACTATGAATTATTCAGTATACAGTATGAGTTTTTCAGTTTCTACTATGAATTATTCAGCACCCACTGTGAATTATTTAGTATCTGCTGTGTATTATTCAATATCCTCAATGCATTAATCAGAATCTACTCAGAATTAATCGACTATTAATTATTCAGCATCCACTATGAATAAATCAGTGTCCATTATGAATTGTTCAGTATCCACTATGAATTGTTCAGTGTCTACTATGAATTATTCAGTATCTACTATTCTTTTTAAAGAATTCAGTAGTTGAGGGTTGAGGGGTAAACAGTGTTCTGCAGGGCCTCCAGACATTAAACTTCTTTCCACTCACAGAAACACAGCAGTCGTGCATGTATGTGTGTGTGTGTGTGTGTGTGTGTATTCCCTCTCTTTCCTCATCATGCCAAAGTCCTGATGTCTAAATCTGTGGTCTCCGCAGTCCAGTAAAACCAGCAGATACACACCCTCACACACACACTCTTTCACACACACTCTTACACACACACACACATACACACACACACACACTCTCTCTCTCTCTCTCTCTTTCTCTCTCTCCAGGCCCAGATGCAGCAGCAGTGCGGTAACATCCGCTCATGTGGAGTCTGGCTCCACACACTCTGGCCTCGTCTGCACACGAGTGTAACGGAGTAAAAATGCTCTACGTGGCCTGACCCTGCGCTTACGTAACTATTAATTGGGTGAGTGAGCCGCAGCCTCTCTCTCCCTTTTCCAGTCCCTGCAGGATCAGTTTCGGTTTAGAGGGAACGGAGTCACTCATGACCTGAATTTTGATATTTTTTAAAGCTTTTGTAAGAGATTAGAGGGGTTAATATTCGTTTTACTGTCAAATCCACTGTGTTCAGAAATTAAAAAAGAGTTTCTGCAAATTATAGGTTTACAGGAGCTGAAAAAAAATGAATTAAAAAGGACAGCAATGGAGCGGCGACACTGAGGGAAAAACTGAGACATACATTAAATACTTCAAATACTGTTTAAATAACTGATAAATAATTGACTGCTGTGACTAATACATTTCCTTGTACCAGAAAAAGAACAAAAAAAACTGCAAGTAAACAGTTAATCCTTCAGCGGAAGTTTTTTTTTTTTTTAAAGTTCTACCCATTGCTGCGTACATTGTTGTAGTTCCACACTAAAATTTTAGATCCACACAAAAATTCAACTATCTGTTCATATATTCTGAATTGTTCTTGTATTCGCTCCAGTTGCACTGCCTGACTGCAGAGCTGCAGTTTCAGAGCAGCAGTTTCAGTCCGGTGGTGATACGGACAGCGATACTGCCTGATGTCTCTTTGATGTTGCAAACATCTGTATTTTATAAAATAAAGATGTTAATTTTCTAAATATCTCCTTGCCAGTGAGACAACGTTCGCCCCGATGCTGGCATTCAACAGAATTATCACATTTGTTGTACAATAGCACAAGCTGTGGTTGCTATGGTTACAGTGCCAGAGTGGTGATGAACGGATAAGGAAGAAGGTAAATACTGGATAAAAACTGTTTATAAAGGCAAGTATCCAAAACAGCAGCTCTACAGGGTCATTTGTTGGTGTTGCTTTGACGTGTGTTAGGCGGTTCAATAGTTGTGTAAAATGAAAAGATTTGTCTTACAGCGTTAAACAGCGAGTGTGTGTTTCTTGGTTGTGTGTGTTGTGCTTTTGAGTCTCTTGCACGGCACTCCGTCCACCAGTTGGTGCGTCAGCTGTTGGGACGCAGCCCAAGTTTAGTGTGATTTAGTTATTGATGGACTGTCATATGTATAAAAGTATAAAAGTGAGTGTAGAGACGACAGTATATCGACTGTAATCCTGAATCTCCATTAACCTGCAGTGTTGCTCAGCAGTTAGAAATGTTAGATTGGTCAGTGTTGAATGTTTCAAGTCACAACGGTGTGACACTACACTTTAATGGAAAGTTGTCAGGCGGCGCAACCTTGTGACACAATGTGCTGAAGGGATAATGAACCATAGTTGGGCCCCCCTGGACTACAGGCAACTGACAGCCCCTCCCATTAGTTGTACTAATACACAAAAAGGGCTGAATCTCCTCACAACATTCTGAAGGAGTCAATGACTTTTTGCAGTGTGTTGTTGTTGTTTAACTCTGCTTTCCGTGTGAATGTGCAGACTCCCGAAAGAGCGAGGGAGTGTGAGATGGCGAGTCCATAGGCCAAGCCTTGCGGCAGACCCGTGTAGGCATTAGCGCTAGTGCCCCAGGCTCCTCCCCCTAACAAGCATCTGGCATCATCAGCAGTGTTTAACTGAAGTCTGGCAAAACGTTCATGCTTGATGACTTCCCAACACACACACAGACGCACATTCACACACACACACACACACACAAAGTCCTGTTTTAAACCATCTGTACACAAGCTGCTCCACGTGACATCCCTCGTGACCTATATCGCTCATCACAGCTAATTATAAACAACCTATGGGCCAGTAAATCAAGATGTCATCATAAACAGTAGTGAAGCATTATGTTACAATATTCACATCTTCTGACTGTGTCTGAACTGAGATACTGATATAAATGCAACTGCATCCGTTATAGAATCTGATAATAAACCAATACACTCACCATCACCCCCTACAGGGAAAAAATGTTTTACTGCGACAGGTGCCTAGATAAAGGTATTCCAACCACTCAGCATTCAAGACCACCACCAGTATACTGATCACCGCCTGATCATTTGGAATCATCTGTACCTGTTTCCTCACTGGTTCAGGCTTTAAGTTAGATGTGCTTTGTTCTGCTTGAATGATTCATACATAGGTCACTGTGTGGCTTAACAAACAAAAAACATTCCTCTGAAACTGGTCAGGTTCAGAGACTGGCCTGAAAATGAGAGTCTCTGAAAGTCCTCCAGGAAGCCTGGAGAACTGTTTCTCAAAACTATATTACTTTGGAAGCAAAATATAAAGAAATGAGGGGTGGCTCAAAACTTTTGCACAGTACTGTACATTATTTGCTATAATAATTGTAATAATTGTAATAATTTGCTATAATTAACAACAAGGCCTCACGGTGGCATATTTCATACAGATAATGAACGTGTGGATAATGAATATGTGGTTAAGCATTACATTATTTGTCAAAAAAATACTAGCCAAATAAGAATATAACAGTGTTTAATGCAGAAATCTTTAGCTTTTAAGTAGTTTTTGCTCACCAAATTAGCTTTGCAGTAACACAAAAAAACTGGACAATTTAGCATTTTTGGAACGTTACAAATCAACGTTCTTTGAACGTTGTAATAATAATGGAATTGAGGTGGAAAGAACGTTGTAGGAACGTTAAGCTAACCTTAAGATAACGTTGTGTTAACATTAAAAAAACTGGACAATTTAATGTTTTTAGAACATTACAAATCAACGTTCTTTGAACGTTGTATTAATAATGAAATTGAGGTGGAAAGAACGTTGCAGGAACATTATACTAACCTTAAGATAACGTTCCAGCAATGTTAAGCAAACTGGACATTTCCACGTTTCTAGAACATTTCAAATCACGTTACCACAACCGAAACAGAATGTTTGGAAAACGTTCTCAGAACATAACTTCGTTAGCTGGGAATGCTAATTTCTGCTACAGCCTAAATGCAACTTTCTATGTTGTGTTAGTATCAAGCTAACAGCAACACACATTTTCACTGGGTTTAAAAGTACTTATGTATGAAGAACAGATGTGGATTACTAAAGCACTGTTGTATGTTGCTCTGGATAAGAGTGTCTGCTAAATGCCGTAAACGTAAACATAAACGTAAACGTACTTATGGACCACAAAACACAAACATCTGAAGTGTTTAAGGCATTCAAGTAACATGTTTTTTTATCTTATGTTCCTAACACTGAATGTTAAAGCAAAGCAGTTTAGCGTTAGCTATCTGTTAGCTATCTGTTGTCTTTTAGCCTAGTCATTTAAAAAATAAGGTTAAACGGAAGCCAATTCTTCATCTAACATAAAAATAAATAATCATATTTTTCATGTTTATATTCTGCTACTGTGCAAACGGTTTCAGTTATATTTGTGTATTAGGTGTATTTTTAATGATAATTCTGAATAAATGAATAAACTGAATCGTAGTAAAATGTGACATGCCTAAAGAATCATAGTATACTGAAACAGATTATTATACAAGTGAGGAGTAAATGTTTAGACCTGTAGGTGTTAAGGAATCATAGCATTAGTGAAAATAACCAAAGATTTGGTATTTGAGGAAAAACCTTTTTAGGGGGCAGTTCGCACAGAGGAAAGGAAAATTCAGAATAAGATCTTCTCTGTCCAGCCTATTTCTCCTAGACATAACTGAGCTCAGTTTAACATCAATATGAGATTCTGACCATTTTCTCCCACATCCTAAATTCAGATGCTGAGAAAGAGCCTTCCTCTAATCTCAGCCTGATCCCAATTTAAGATCTTAAAATGCTCTTTCCTTTCTCTCACTGCTCTGATCTTTATTTGTCTCAGACCAGCAGATCCTCAGATAAACCATAAGATCAAAAAGAAAATTTGTTTGTCTTATAAATAAGCCTGTACATCTGTAGATCTCTAAGGTTGTTAAAGAGAAGAAAACTGAGAAGCCGATGAGAACAATAAAAGAACTTCTGTCTTAAGTTGATTTTTTTCTTTTGCTCCTTATTTCTCCTAAAGGAGGGTTTAGGAGAAATAAGTCAGACTTCAATAATCTCCTAATAAGAAGATGATTTATTTCTGATGAGACAAAGAAAAAACTGTTGTGAGCAGCAAAATCTTCCTCTGGGTATTTTCTGTGTCTGCATTGTGGAAGTAGAGTTGTTTAGGACCTCAGTCGGCTTGAGTCACATTCCGGCCCTCAGTGTTAATGTAGTTCATCTGAATCATGTGTGGAAAAAAATCAGGCAATGAATCACTTCCTGCTGGGCATGAGATTAAAAAAAGCTCCAGCGTGAAGAAGGACTAGAACTCTGCTGCTTCAGACGAAGCTGAGCTGCTGGATTAAAAAGACTCTCCATTTCCGTCACTGAGATACAGTGGTGCATTCCATTTGAACTGGGATTTTCCGAGTTCCTGGTAGGAAGTTTTAACTGGAACGCCCCCTGAAGTCAGATTTCCGACTCGGAAAGTCGGAGGAACCTCACCAACCCCGACCTCAAAATCTGAGATTCGGCTTAGAGCCTCAGCAGCAGTGAAGCTGCAGTGAAGACTGTTCATTAGCACTTCTGTCTCATTAGTGTCTCAGTAAAAGAGTCAGACACACAGTACTGTCCAGCGTCCATCTGTAGACGTGTTATGGAGTTTCTGCGTATCAACTAGTATTGCTTACGATGGCTAACCTGGCTAGAACTGGTATTGATAACAGTGGCTAATAATTGCTAACCTGGATAAGACTGGTATTGCTAATAATGGCAAACAATGGCTAAACTGGCTTGGACTGATACTGCTAACAATGGCTAAACTGGCTAGAACTGGTATTGCTAACAGTGGCTAACATGGCTAGAACTGGTTTGTTAACAGTGGCTAACCTGGCTACAACTGGTGTTGCTAACAATGGCTAACAATCTCTAACCGGTGTTGCTAACAGCAGCTAACACTAGCTAACCTGACTAGGAGTGGTATCACTAACACTGGCTAAAAATGACTAAACTGCCTAGGACAGGTATTGCTAATAATGGCTAACCTGGCTAGAACTGCACAAGACACACAGTTCGAGTGTGACGTCATTCCCAGTTCCGAGGTGAAGGGAGGCCCATTAAAGGAGAACTAACTCCATTAACTTTCTCTGATCTTTGAAAAGAAAATAACATCCTACAAGACTGCAAAAACATTTATAATAGAGTCCAATTCACCGACCTTTAAGAATAAACATTTGAGGGATATGAATATTTGACAAGAATTTAAAGGCCCACCTCAACTGGACAGGAGTTACAGCACTGAGCAGTAAAAAAAGAAGTCCCGGTCACTTTCACTTTGTGAAAACTCCACCCACACTGCTACACTGCTAATGAACTACCAAGAATTCTTCTTCATAGGAAAACTAGTCCCACCTCTGAACGAACCAGTTAAACAGAAGAGCTCATGATTTGTGAACTTGTACTTCACAAAATGTGTTTTTTATTTATTTATGAAATTCAGTGACGGTTTGTCGGCTTCCACAGGGTGATGTTAGAGTCCTCATGTTTTCTGTTCTTTCCTCAGTTCAGAGAAGTGTGTTGCAATTATCGTAGGAGGGAACAGGCCTAAAGCTGCTGCTGCTTCAGATGAAGGTGAGACTGCAAGACCGGTGAAATTCTCCTTTAAGATTCCTCAGCAGTGTGTGTGTGTGTGTGTGTGTGTGTGTGTATGTGTGTGTGTGTGTGTGTGTGTATGTGGTGCTGGGCGTTCGAAGGGTCGGTGTGGCGCGCTGAGTGTTAGTGGAAGGACTGATCCAAAGCTCTGCGATGCCTCATGAGCGAGTTCCGCTGGAATGCATCACTGAGGAGTTCATTGTGAGGAAGAATAAAGAGAGGAATTGATCTTCATCAGCTGCAGTGTTCCTAAGTGGTTCTGACATGGACACGGGTCACTAACGAGCTGCATTTATTCACGATTACAGGGAATACGACGGAATTTGTTGACTCCAAGCATCATTAATCCCTTAAGCTCTGCACTTTCATAACTACATACACTTACACAATAATTTCATAGTGGACACTGAATAATCCATAGTAGATACGAAAGAATTTATAGTAGACGCTGAATAATTCATAGCAGGCAATGAATAATTCATAGTAAATAAAAAATAATTCATAGGAGATACTGAATAATTCATAGTAGATATGTATTCATTCATAGTATGCACTTAATAATTCATAGTGAATACTGAATAATTCATAGTACACTGAATACTCCATAGTAGGCATTGAGTAATTCGTAGTACACACTAAATAATTAACAGTGGATACCGAATAATTCATAGAACTCACTGAATAAATCATAGTAGATACTGAATAATTCATTAGTAATTCAGGTTCTACAGTGTTTCTTTAGGCTGAATTGGACTTTTTTACCTTCTGGAACCTACTACAGTAGCTATGGAAAACATTAGTGGGCGGAGCCTGGTGAGGTCAGTTGTGTCAATGAGTTTTTGACTGAACTGTTGCACACCGATCCAAGCCAAACATGGCCAAACAGCAACCCGGAGCATCAACACACTGACAGACTGGGAGTGTGAGTCACCCCATCAACTACAAACATCCCAGTGTCTTTACCCTAATGACTACAACACACACACACACACACACACACACACACACACACACACAAAACACCCACACTCACACACACAAAACGTTGGGGTAAAATGTAACACGGATGTGTTATGTCATTAAACAGATTCCAGTGGAACATGTTTTCGGTCACATTCTCCTGTTACCGTGGCAACAGGTTTAAATACATCAGCAGTTGCACAAATGTTTCTCCAAAAAAGTTCTTGTACCATAAAAGTAACTTCTGTTCTTAGACATGTTTTAGTGTTATTAACATATTAGTTTTAAATTAGCTTAGTACTGGATTTGACACAAGCTGTTTCCACTAATCATATTTACTTTAAAGCAGACATTTTTGTATTACGCTGAGTTTATTGTGTTTGCATTATTTTAAAGGACCTTTTATCACATCACAATGAAGCCTACCAGTTGGGGGCAGATTGGCACATTTGTGGTGATGTTGTCTTCGCATGACTGGAAAAAGCTAGAAAAAAGTTTACACGATCACTGGAAGCAGAGACGTGGGCAACTTGGGTCAAAAGTATTATTACTTTTGCCCAAAATTTCCATCTGATTTAACTGCTGATGCTCATCACTTTGTGACTGTCTGGTATCTGCTTGAATCCTGAGGTTCTCTGTGAGGAACACGTCTGCAGTAAATCCCTCTGTAAGATTTAATGGAGAAAAGATGAAAGGACAGCCTCATTTGCATATGCTACTTTTGAGATTATTCTTTGAGAATGGCTGGATCAGGAACATCCTCACTTCATCTCTTTATTTAAGAGTCAAGCTGTTTCATCGACCGCACACATCAACTCAGTTCACAAAAGTTATTAAAACCAGTCCTATTATTTCGGATTAAACACCAACATCATTAGAAAGTGGAATCAGCCAATCACATTCTGATCTACAGTGGGCAGGGCCAGTGAGGGAGAATGTCACTCTAGTCCATCTGGAGGTTCTAGATCTGTCACTGATTGTGAATGGGAGAGGCTGTCTAACCAGTGGCTGTGTGCCAGATGGCCTAACCAGTGGGTGGGCATCAGATGGTCTAACCAGTGGGTGGGCATCAGATGGTCTAACCAGTGGGTGTGTGTCAGAAGGTCTAATTAGTGGGTGTGTGTCAGATGGTGTAACAAGTGGGTATATGTCAAATGGTCTAATCAGTGGGTGTGTGTCAGATGGCCTAATCAGCGGGAGTGTGTCAGATGGTCTAATCAGCGTGTGTGTATGTGTCAGATGGTCTAATCAGCGGGTGTGTGTCAGATGGTGTAACCAGTGAGTGTGTGTCAGGTGGTGAACAGCAGCAACTCTATGCCATAACTCTTTACCGAAGGAGTCGCTGTAGAAATGCAGCACAGAAACTCATGTATATGTTTATATGTCTGTTTCAAGCTCCACAACCACCCCATCTCACAATGCACACACCCATACACACACACACACACACACACAGACACACACATACACACACACACGCACACACACACACACAAACTCAGTGCTGAATGCTTTAAATGGCTGTAGCTCAAGCATGCAGGGAACATTCAGGGCCGCTACTGGGAAAAATAACATTAATACCAGAACAAAGACGCCCTTATAAAAAGAAAAGAAAGGAATTCTCTGGACCAGTGAAACCGACAGAAACCCGAATTCTGTCCCTACTTTAACCATATTTATAAATAACACATGGTCAGAAGCCACATAATCAAGTCTATTAGAGATTACTGAACACCTCCACACGGTTTGAGGCAACAAGCAAAAGCCTTAAATGGTGCATCGGTTGGTCTGAGATTAGAGGAAGGCTCTTTCTCAGGAGCTAAATTTTAGAAGTGTGAGAAAATGGTCAAAATCTCATATTGATGTTAAACTGTGCTCAGTTATGTCAGTTATGGCCGGACAGAGAAGAGTCTCATTCTGAATTTTCCTTTAATCTGGACAGTCAGGTGTATTAGGTTGTAGTCACACTGGACCCGGTTCAACAGTCCAACTGTTGTCCAACAGAACTGCACCTGAGTCCAACAGAACCAAGCCCGAGTCCGAACTGAACCAAGTCCAACTAAACCAAGCCAGTGTCCAACAGAACCAAGCCTGAGTCCAACTGAACCAAGTCCAACTGAACCAAGCCAAAGTCCAACTGAACCAAGTCCAACTAAACCAAGCCAGAGTCCAACAGAACCAAGCCTGAGTCCAACTGAACCAAGTCCAACTAAACCAAGCCAGAGTCCAACAGAACCAACTCCAACTAAACCAAGCCAGAGTCCATCAGAACCAAGCCTGAGTCCGACTGAACCAAATCTAACTAAACTAAGCCCAAGTCCAACCGAACCGTGCCAGAGTCCAACTGAACCAAGCCCAACTAAACCAAGCCCAAGTACAGCTGAACAGAGCCCAAGCCCAATTGAAACAAGCCTGAGTTTAATTGATCTGAGCCCGAGTCCAAATGAATTGTGCCCTAGTCCATCAGTACCATGCCAGAGTCCCACTGAACTGCTAAGGCCTGGTACAACTAATGTGAGTCCACTCTCAGAGACGGACACAAACAATGAACTGTGCTAAAATGCACCAAGTTTGCTTCAAATCAGGCAAAAACATCTGCAGCTGGTTATAACACTGCATTTATTAACCTTTCAGATGAAGACCTGGTTTTTGATGCACAGAGGCACCAGCGGCCTGCATTAAATTACTCACTGTGACTCAGACTCATGTGAGTCTGTTCAGATTATTCAGCACAGAGATGGAATTAGAAGTGTTAAAACCACAGAGAAGGTCACCCTTATATAACCAGTGGGTGACCAAGGCCTTTAGGACACGTTCTGCGTTAATCACAATTAAAATAACTGAATCACTGAATGAAAGGTCATTAGGGGGTCATACATTGCTGTACATATTCAATGACCTTTAGAGCCAAGCAGTTCTGTAATGTTCTACTAATCCAGGGCTGAGAAAAACCTCCGAAAAAC
>JBBPCZ010120664.1:0-10244 GCA_037974445.1 Brycinus macrolepidotus | reverse complement strand
TGTGTGTGTGTGTGTGTGTGTGTGTGTGTGTGTGTGTGTGTGTGTGTGTGTGTGTGTGTGTGTGTGTGTGTTTTCCTTACAGGACGCTTGGTCTCCGTTGGTTTTGGAAGCGATGTCATTCTTGATCTGGCGGTTTTTGGTCCCAGTCACCTCCTCCATCCGGCGTATTTCGGCCATGCAGAGCTTGGAGTTGTGGTGGAAGAACATGCGGCCCCTCAGGATGGTCAGATTATGATGGGACCAGTCCCAGAGCTGCCGCAGGTTCTGGTTGTCCAGGGCGTAGAACGAGTAGTTCCTTTAAAAAAAAGTAATAACACAACAGGAAATTAAATATCATATTAAAAAAAGAACATCATCCCAAATAAACCGGCTTCTACCTGCAGGTTTAACTCGGCTTTACGGGCCATTTCAGAGAAAACCAATTTTTTTAATGACAATAATGGAGCCAGCGTTTGAGAGAGTGTATCATTTATATGTCAGATCATTACTTGCCTTCACATTTTTGCCTTCAAATTGCTGTATTAATAATCTAAATTTAACATTAAAATAATATTTTACAATGAAATTCAGGTCTCAGGCAGCTTGCTCAAATGCATCCAGCTCACAGTAATAAACTCAGAGATGATAAAACAGACAACTGCATTGTTTATTTTTATTAAAACAATAAACGTGATGTACCCGACTTCCTGTGTCTCTCCGCGGATGAGCCTGAGCTTCCGAAGGAAAGAAAGGGAGACGAGGGCGTATGAGCGGCGGACAGTCAGGTAGCCCGTAATCTCCTCCAGCTGACCCAGGTTGGCCTCCAGCTCCACAGCGATGTTATCTGCAGCACACACACACCCCTGTGAATTCTGTTTTATTATCAGGTGCCTGTTTGGGTAATAAAACAGGGCTTTTGCTGAGAACCTTTATTATTTATATGCTTTTCTCATGGATATCCTGCTCACCATTTAGGTTAAACGCTGACCAAAGCACTTTTCTACAGCATTACACTCTAAATACACATTTTATTAAGAGATATTAAGCACTATTTTAGTTTTGCTGTGCTATTAAAAGTGAATTACACTATAATACAATAAATATAATAAACTGGACACAGAATTGGTAATATTAAATAACATTTGCATTCAGTCTTCATCCCGTATTGACAGGCTCTGCAGATGGGTTTGATGTAAAGGATGGTTTTTCTTGCTGAAACCAGAACTTTACATTAAATCCAGGCCATAATAAAGCATCTTCTACTCACACAAACTAAAGTGGTCTGGAGGGAACGTTTACACTCTCCACAGTTTCTCTGTCTCATTTCTAGAACTCTGTTTGGTCTACTTTACTATTAGTCTGGTTAGTGCGTATGACAGTCACGTCTCGTGCCTATCAAACGATGCACTAAATCAGCCGTAAAACAAGACGTCCTTGCGGTTTTTACTGATGTGTCCTTTGTTTCCTCAGGGTCTGATTTTGTTGTTGCACCAAAAGCCAGCTTTCTGAACTCTCTTCCTGAAAGGGTGTCTTTGTTTTTGTTTTTTCCACGACCACATTTCTACCCGTCCCCTGACAGCTCATCAAAGTGCCCACTAGTGGCTGTATTAGTGGATCCCTGGTTTACGTACTTCCTCCTCTGATGTTGATGACCAGGCTGCCGTTCAGCACTGTGCAGCCTCGGAGCGCCTGCGCCGCTGTCACAGACTCCACTGTCTTCAGCCCCATACACACTTTAGGACACAAACCCGCACATGGAGTACAGTTCAACCTGCATACACACGCACGCACAGAGAGAGAGAGAGTCATTACAAACACACCATCAGACATAAATACGCTGCCCATCTATAGTTTTGGGAGATCTAGCTTGAGCCCTTTGGCGGGCCGTGAAAGTTCTTACATAGCTTTTCCACTGCAGGGTACCGCCTTGACTCTACTCACCTTTTCCATTAGGCAGATCTAGTACACAATACCATTACCTATCCCTGTCAGCTGGGCTATATACTATCATACCATTACAACAGTAATATTTTTTGTTCCTGAGCCATCATGGTTCCAGGACATCCCACTGGTCAGCAAGATTTGTCTCTACACACCGACAGCCAAGAACCTGCCCTCTCAGTGTTCTCCATGGTTACTGTGTGTTTCGCACTGAACAACATTTTCCAGCTGCATTGCGGGGGGACTGACTGCAGTGGAACACCAACAAGGCACCAGGTAGCAAAAAGGGACTTTAGTCAAGTCTGTACCGTGCATCGGAAAAGTGATTTTATAATCACAAAACACCTCTGAAGTGAAGAAAAAGGAGATGGAGTCAAAGGAGTCAAGGCTGTAAAGATTCTCACACACACATTTGTGAATAACAAAGTTTTTAAAAAAGAGGATAATGGATAAAATAAAATCAGTTTAAACAAAACAAAACAGAACAAACTAAAAGGAAAGCAAGAAGGAAATAATGGAAAGGAATAATAAACTAAAATAAATAAATAAAATAAAACTGGCACCAACATTCCCAAACGGACGTTTGCACTATAGTCTCGCAACACCCCGGTCAGAAGTAGAACCGGTACTAAACAAGTCCAAGTTCCTGACAGGTCAGTATTGAAATCTGGAGAATCTCCTGGACCAGCGGTGCTGCTATCGGTGTTTATGCAGCATTAAGGTATTCTAACATAGCTGCGTTATCAGTTTTTAAAATTTGTATTCACAATTAGAATAAGACAATAAGAAGAAGAATTTCAGTTCAATCAGTGTCAGTGAGAGTACAATTTTGCATTTTTCTTTTCTGCTGTAAGAAATGCAAAAGAGAGGGAAAAAAAAAACAAAAACAAAAAACACTGAACATCCCTCACCCCCAAAAGAATGGTTTGCTCTACATCTCAGGAAAAATGAACGAATGAATGGCTAGTCTCTAAGGAATTTAACAAGAGACGATAGGACCCCATATCTTATTAAATATCAGAGCAGCCCCTAATATTGTACTTTGCCTTTTCCAAATAAAGCAGGAAAAAATGGAAAGACATTAGATCTTTTAACTAAGGATGAAGGTTTTCAGTGTAGCTGAATAAGTCTGCAAGCAATTACAGAGACAAAAGCAATAAAATCCAGCTCTCTGACAGAGAAACATGGAAAATCTCCTGAAACACCAAAAATAGAGCTTTGTTGAGGGATTTGTTGATGGCATTGTGGAGGGCTTCAAAGAGTGCATCATAGAATGAGGACCAAATGGAACTCAATTTTGGGTAAGAAAAAAAATCATAGAAGTGTGGTTGGCAGATGATAGATAACGTGTCACACGTATGCAGAATCTTAAATCCATGTCAGTCAGTGTCAAACTGGAAAAGAAATAGGTTGAATTAACCCTATTAAGACGCACCACACAACCTTAAAAGGCAATTCCAAGCTCCCTCTCCCAAGTATCCCGGGCAGCCACAGATGGTGAAGAAAGAGAAAGAATTCCACCATGGCAGAAATTATTTTAAAATTTGCTGGGATAAAAAGAATTTTATCTATAAGTCAGTTGAGATGTCGGTGGGGGAAGTTTGAAAAAATTATGAACAAAGTTACTTATTTGAAAATACCTACATAAACAGGATTGTGGAAAGTCACATTTGGCCTTACGTTCAAAAGAGACAAAAATCTTGAGTGTACAGCTGAACAAAATTCAGCAAGCCTTTATCTTTCCACAAAGAGTAAACAGAATTAAATGATCAAGGCAGAAATAGATGGCGGTTGCAGATGGGCATTAGCGGTGATGGAGAAGCCAATTTAAGTCCTGCCTAAATTGCTTCCAGACCCTGATAGTTGAGAAGACTTGGATTTGAGGCGTACTGAGAAGCGTAAGAGTTGAAGGGGGTACATGATAAGGAGGTAGAAGTGCATGAGCTGGCTTCCATCTGACACCAGTCAGTAAGAGGGGAGTTATATCAAATGTGGATTTTTTTGAATGTTAGCAGCCCAATATTAAAATAAGAGATTGGATAATGTAAGATCACAATCATGTTTAGTTTTTTGTAAGATAAAATAGTTTGCTCTTGGGTTCTTCCCTGCCCAATAAATAGAAAAATGGTCTTGTCCAAATTTTAGAAGAAATATAGGTAATCACTGAAAAAGCAATAAATATGATAATAAAATAATTATCTGAAATGTAGTGATAGGTGTGAAACAACCCAGTCGCTGTAAGTCTGACTATCTTTCAGAGGGGGTGGGGGGTGATTACAACTGAGCTCCCAACCTCACCAACTTTATTACTTATATATCTGACCATACCATAGCACTTTAGTCAAATAAATGTATAGCAGTAAGTTGTAAGTATGACTACTAAAGAAGGCACTGTCTTTGTGACCAATAAAGCTCCCAAAACACAAAGATATACGAAGCGGCAACATGTAGTCAGTGAGGCTCAAGATATTATGAGAGATTTTTACTGTAAATTGTATTCCACTGAATGTCCAGAAGGAAAGAAAGTAGTGTTTCTTAGACCAACTCACTCTGCCATCTTTCAGTGAAGAACAAAAAGATTTGAACAGGCCAGTAACAAGAGAGGGGTCCTAGATGTTATCCACTCCCTTCGCAGTTATAAGGTCCCAAGGCCAGATGGTACTGGACCAGAATTTTATAGGAAGATGTGCCTGGACAAAGTGGACCCTCTCACTCTCTTTTGAGAAGAGTGGTCTGCCAAAAACTTTAAATCCTGCAAACATTTTTCTTATATTAAAGAAAAACAAACCCTTGGATGATTGTGTGTTAGGTAGGCCTATGAGCCTGGCAGCAGGGGCCTTATATGAAAGCTGAATCCACGAAATAGATTTTTGACCAAAACCAAATGTATTAAGAACTGAAAACAGGTAGTCCCAACTCCACTTGGTCAAAGACCTTTTCTGAATACTGAAAAACCAAGACTTTGGTCTTCTGCGTGTTAGATTTAGAAAGTATCATATTAAATAGCCAACGAATGTTAGAGGATTGTTGGCGGCCTCTTATGAATCCAGCTTGATGACAAATTAGGTGTGGACAGCCAGAATCTTAGTCTTTATATCAGCATTCAACAAACAGGCCTCCAGCTGCTACATTTAAAACCTTCATTTTCTTTGAGGATATGTGAAATCAAAGCTTGAGCTAGAGACACTAGGAGGACACCACATTTCCATTAACATGTCTAGTGCTAATTGTTTAGAAGATTTGTACTAAAAGTTGACTGGAAAGCTGCCTGGGCATTAGTTTGAGACTGGATATAACTTCTTCCAAATGAAGGGGGGCATCTAATTTATCTTTGGACATCTCATCAACTGCACAGAACACTCCAGGTTATCTAAAAAAAAAATGACTCATCGAAGTACAGTGTACCCCTGCGAAGTCGCACTTCAGAGCTTGTGGCCTCAGTTGTTCGCGGAACTTTTTCTTAGAACCAAACTAATAATTGTTCGCGGAAACCCCGCAAATTTGTAGAAACCGCAAATATTCTCCACCTTTTTTTTTTGCCTTTTTTCGTGGCAATATGTAATTTTTCATGCATTTTAATGCTAAATTATTAAGAAAAATATCATATTAATTTTGTAACAAATATTAACGGAAATTCAGCTAAATTTCAATATAAAACATGTATAAAACTGTGTAATTTTTTTAGTACTGTTGAGAGAACACAAAGCAACCATAAACAAAAACGCGTCTTGGGATGGTGAAATATCCCTGTACTCAGAGGCAAGAGGTTTGAAAGTAGCCAATCCGAGAGCGTTATACATTTCTCCTCGCTGCTGATTGGCTGCTGCCCTGTGACGCATCTCTGGCAGATGCACTCCAGGATTCCCGCATCATAACAGTTTCCCTCGTGTAGCTATCTCGAATTTACCTTTACATATATTTTTTTAAGGGTAATGTATTAAGTTGAGTTTAAAATGAAATTAAAGTGTTTTGGGAGCATATTTGGGGGCATATTTAGGGTTTAGACTATAAAATTAGGCACTTATAGGCATTTTTTTTTTTTACCACATCACAAATTTGCAGTTTTTCACACTTCACGGGTGCTCTTGGAACATAACCCCCACGAATTTCGGGGGTCGACTGTATTATCCAGTGGAGTTGTTGACTTACAGAGATTAGAATAATATGAAGCAAAAATACTATTTATCTCATCTGGATCTGTGTCTGGGTGTTTACGTATTTGAGTGATTAATCGTAATGCTAATACCTGGCTGGCCTTGTCGACATGTTTGAAGTAAGTGCCCCTCATTTGTCTTAAAAGGAACTTAGTTTTATTAGAAGAGATGAGGTTGAGTTCAGTTCGTAGTTTTAGTCTCGCTGAAAGAAAAGATGGGCGAAGAGACGAAGAGTACTTTCTGTCGAACAGACAGTTTGTGTTTCTTTGTTTCTCCTGTTTTATTAGTCTTGAATCGTAAGAAAATCTCCTACTGTGTTACTTCTTTAAGATTACAAAAAAAAAGGGATATCTTTTCAGAAATAAAACCACAAAATTTGTTTGAGGAAAGTAAACTAGCATTTAACTTCCAGTTTGAATGTTTTGCACCCACAAGGTCTAACAGTCTAACAGGAGCAGGGAATTTTCTGAAATTATCTGAAAGTACACTGACAGTTTCACTGAAATCAGGAGTTGATTGTCTAAAAAGAAATAATCTACTCGAGAATAAGACCTTTGGGTTTGAGAGTAGGAGGGAAGTGCTTTGTTGTTGGATGGTGAAATCTCCACACATTAGTACAACCAATCTGATTTGTGAGTGCACTAAGCGCTTTAGCTATTTTGGATTGTGTTAGATGTGTTGCAGCTGATTTGTCGAGAGTAGGGTCACAAGCCAAGCCTGGGATAAGATGATGAGAATCTAAGCATTGCTGAAAAAAAAGAGTCAAAAGTCAAAGTATGGGCTATCCCAATTGGGTGAATATATATGCAAATAAGGATGGCAGGAGTTTGAAATAAAACACCAACAATTATAATATGTCAGCTGTTTGGGTCTCATATTGCAAATTGTACACGCTGGTGTAATATTATAGCTGCACCTCTTGAGCAACTATCAAAGTCAGAATGAAAAACCCGCCCAATCAACAGTTTCGTAGTCTAATGTGATCACACAAACGCAGGTGAGATTCCTGAAGGAAAGTGATATCAGTCCTCAAAGACTTTAAATGAGAGAACACTCCTTTTGACTGGACTGCCCAGCTCCTTAACATTCCAGCTCACAAACCAGATTGATCTTAAATCGTCTCTCTGTTCTGTATCAAACAATATATTTAAGCCAAAAAGATAAAATAAAAATAATTAATTCAAAATAAGGACAAGCCTATCAAAATGACTTACAAGGAGACAAAAAAAAAAAAAAAAAAAAAAAAAAAAAAAAAAAAGGACAATACGATGCAGAGCAGTTAAAATAAAACAGGTTTTTCTAGGAACAGTCTCCATGAACCAAAAATAAATCTAAACTAACAAAAACAAAACATAAATCTTATACTTGTCTTCTCAAAATAAACAAACAGCAGGAGAAAACACACCACCAGCTAGCCAAGTGGGCTTGCTACCCGATAAAATGGAAAGAAACAGACACACTTCACTTAAACACGCACTGAAATTACATTTATGTGTACAGCATTTGACAGATGCTCTCATCCAGAGAGAGGTACATCTGTGTTTTGCAGTCCTCATACTAGTAAATTAAGAGCTACTAGAAGACTAAGATTCTACCAGAGATGAAACAGGTACTCCATCAGGGACCTGATTTTTTTGGGTAAAGTTTGCATTAGTTAAGTTGGTTTATGACATGAGCATGTATTTGTTCTTCTCAGTGCTCAGTGAAGAGGTCTTCAGTCTTCAGTCTCTGTTTGAAGACAGTGGGCGTCTTAACAGCACTGGTCAGGGGACGTTTGTTCCACCGCTTTGGTGTCAAAGCTGAGGAAAGTCTTGATGTACTTCTTTGACCTTTGAGAAGACGGGGGTCAAGTTGGGCTGTGCTTGATGCTCTAAGAGGGCAAGTTGAGTGCTAAAAGATAAAACTGAGCCGGAGGCAAGTGTAAGAGTTTTAAATCTAATGCAAGCACCTCACAAAGCCAGTGAAGGGTTCGCAGTAGTGGAGTGGTATGGGAGATTTTTGGTGTATTGAAAACCAGACGTGCGGTTGCATTCTGGATCATATGTAGAGGTCTGGTGGTCTCCAGAGGAAAGCTAGCTAGCAAGAGTTACAGTCACTTTGCAATTAACAATGTAAAAAAATTAAAGACATAACCCTTAAATAGAATCAGGCGATACACTGAATTTCAAACAAGATGGGAGCACGTTTGTAACAAGCAGCATTTGCCGTATACAATGACAGGAATGGGAAATTAAAGTTAAGAAACAAATCCTTCACATCCCAAGCGATTTCACTGACTGCGTCTGTCACGGAAGAACTGCCCTGCTTCCTCAGCTGAGTCAAAGATACGCGTCTGACCATCCAGGGTAACTCGCAAGCGTTCCGGGAAGAGAAAGCCAAAGTATATACTCTCCTTATAGAGCGTGGACTTTACCTTATTGAAAGACACTAGCTTGCTGGCAAGAGATGGGCTAAAGTCCTTAAAGATTCTGATGGGGTGTCCCTGGTAAGAAATGACCCTGGTTTTCTTGGCGCTTCTTCTGTGTGTACTTGTGGAAGATTTGAGGACTGGGATTTTGGGTTGATTTGAGGTCTAAGCTGCAGCGTGCACGGTCCAGTTCCAAGTCCAAATCCAGCAGTGAGCCTTGGGTCACTTTCTAGAATAACTCAATCATGAAAAGCCAAGCAGGCCTTCTGGAATACTGACCACATGGAGGTAATGTCAATTGGATCTTCAGCAGTGGATTGTACCTTTTTATTCGTCTGGGTAGTGGATTTTTAGATTTTGGTCTAGCCACTTTTGGGAAAGGCTGGAAGGTCAGTCTGAGCGAGAAGATAATGCAACTTCCATGCTGGAAATGGAAGCTCTTTTAAAATTTGCTCTTGTAATATCTGTCCAGTAGAGTCCCAAAATGCTCAGGACTCCTCAGTGGCACCTGGCGGCCTGGTGGTTAGGGAGTTCAAGGTCGTGGGTTCAAATCCCAGGACTTCCAGTGGCACCAACAAGGTATCGTCCCCACACACTGCTCCCCGGGTGCTGAACTATCAGCTGCCCACTGCTTCACTTGGGTTAATGGGTTAAATGCAGAGGACAAATTTCACACTGTTCATACTGTGTGCTGTGCTATGGTGTGTTCACACGTGACACTTACTTAGCGGCTTGTGAAACCACAGTCTTGTTGATGGCTTGGACAGCAGCTTGGACTGGAGCTAAAGCAGCGTTGAGAGATGCAGTAAGTTTGCTCGTCATATCTTTTTGTAGTTTTCAAGCTCACCAACTAGCATATCAAACATCAGGGGTTGAGCTCTAGCTGCATCGGTGGTTGTTTTTGCTTTTGGGCTAAAGTGCTGGATCAGCTGTGCTTGGATTTTAGAGTGACCACCTTCGGACACACTCATTTTAACTAAAAAGAAAACTACGATGACATTCGTAGAGAGGAAAAAAATGAGTAATACGCATTAAGTTTGGTGCTCAGTGTAATAAAACAAAAACGTACCAGGGAGCAAACATGTCTGACCATCCTGTCGCCATAACCGGAAGTCGCGTTTTCAAACGGTCAGAGCTGGATTGGGATACACAGAAAACTCAGGGCACAGTCCTTATGTCCCCAAAAACATCAAAATAAATAACTGCTGAATCTTCTCACATCTTTTCATGTCACGTCTATTTTCTGTACTAAATTAGGGAGAGTGGGATCAATAAGAATATCGGTAAGTGTCAGTGTTGATAAGCAGTATCAGTATTTCAGTATCAGGACAATACAGCTGAAGTAGAGCTGAAGTATCAAAATTCTTAGCATGAAGCGTAGCATTTAGCATGACGTCACTGCGTGCATCATGTTCTCTGCTTTGATTTTACCTTCCTGCGTCTGTGCACACACACACACACACACTGTTGGGCCTGTGAGAGTCCACAGTGCCTGAGTGTACCTTGTGACATGACTTCAGTGTGTAAGTAAGTAAGGCTGCGCACTCTACTGAAACTGCACTACTAGCTGTCTCCGAAGTTCATGCAGCTAGATTAGCCAACCTGTCTTCTTGCCCTCACATGGCTTTTCCTACCACTTTTATGCAGATGACATTCAACTAATTCTCTTCTGCAGCCTTCGACACAGTTAACCATCAGATCCTCCCGGCTACTCTCTCCAGCCTTGGGATATCGGGCACAGCCTGGCAATGGTTTGAATCCTA
>JBBPCZ010120663.1:0-10244 GCA_037974445.1 Brycinus macrolepidotus | reverse complement strand
AAATTCAACAAAGGGTTTAGTAAACCTTACAAGTAGATATTAAGTAAACATAACTTGAAAGTGTTTGTTGTATATACACTTTGCTCTTTCAAAGCAATCGGTTTCCTAGATTATTTTTTTTTTTAAGTAAGACCAACTTGTCAATTTACAGTGTGCAATGACCTGCTGCGGCCCTGTTGGTAAAATCTGTGTTTTATGTCCTCAAAGTGAATTTGGTAAAAGTACACGTCCAGCTCATAGAGACATGAATGCTGCCGTTGGCTGGGGTGGGCCACTTCATAACCGTAACAAGTTTCCCTTTCATCAATGAAATGTTGCAGAATGACAGAAAACACACGCCTTTATAACTTAAAACAGACGCCGGCAAACAACCATCCTCCTTTTTAACGAACACGATGAGAAGGTCCGTCACAGCTTAGCTGAGACACCGCAGTTTCAATAGACTCAGTCCTGTGCACGTGTAACAAATCCATACCCTTCAGTTTCTCACACAACTCGTCGATATTATCACACTCTTCAGCCATCGCAACTTCATCTACTAGTAACATGGTCGGACCGTGTGTCACAATGACTCTGAAATGGAGATGTCTAGGTTTTCAAGCAGGCCAGGAGGGTTGTCCCGAGACTCGACTCCACCCACACTCGATGGGGGTGTCCGAAAAAGTCGGACGTTTACGTCGTGGTACCCGTCCAAAAGCCGGCACCATTTTAACAGCCTGTCTATCTTCTTGAAAACAATGCGTAAAATGAGGATATCACCCCATGAATAGGTAATGTTTGTGTATTTTAAGGCTTTAACTGAATCAATATGTGGGGAGGTGCGGAGGGTTCAAGAAATGGATTAACGGGAACTAGATAAATAAAGGAAACTAATGAATTAATCCTGCCGACTACGCCAGAATGTGGCGAAGTATGGAGGAAGGTAAATTTAGCGATTACTTGAAAGAATAAACTAATAGCTGACTACGCCACCCTGGGAATTTCACCCAAGGAAATGTTACCATCAAGGTCACACAGGTTCGTTCTACTCAAAGAGGAGCAAGAGACATGTGCCCAGTTCAAATTAAACAGATTTATTTAACATTCATTAAAAGACATCACATTCAAAATAACAAAATACAAGACACAAACCATTGTATTAAAAAGCTAAAATGTAGCAGAGGCTTACCAGCAGGACTCTAATAAATAGGACCCGACACACATGCACACGTGGTCCCATACACACACACTCACCCAGTAACCAGTGAACATGGCACACAGTGGAATCCCAATGCTATTTTAGGCACTCTGCTGCAACAAAGTCAATATTAACAATAGTTACTATGTCAATAACAAACCTGTTACACCCAAAGACAGTTGGGGCAATATCACTACTCAGATGTATGCAGAAAGAGCGGCAGATGGTTCAGGCGATTCAGTCCAATCCACACCTCCCAACCAGCAGGGTGCAGCACTGAGCCTGAAGACCAGCGAAAGCGAAGCACGAGCAAGCCACTGCCGGCAACGCCAAAAGCACAGCCGAGCACAAAACAATAAGAAAACAACGCAAAACAGTAAAACAAAAACAACAAAACAGGATAAAACAGCGCGACCAGGGAGGGCTAGGAACCCAGGAAGAATGCGTGAGTCGCAAGTCTGGCTACAAGAGAGGAAAAATAAAATGACTACCTTTGTAGCACCTTCAACACCCAGCCACTGAATGGAGAATACATACTGTTACTGCACCAGTTCATCATAAGCCACACGGCCCGATTTGCCGAGCTTGAATTAACCAAAAGAAAAACACTATTATACTCCTGTAGCGTGAACCACAACTATAATAATAATAGCGTTCAAAATTTAGCATACCTGAAACGACAGGGAAATAACAGTTACCATCAACCACTTATACAGCAGCCGCCCGGCTTTTCCTAAAACGGCATGCGAGTGGAATGGCACTAAAGAGGTGTGTTCACCACCTCTACTTCCACTGGCTATGGGCCAGCTATACAAATTAACAGGCCAAGGTTATTACAGGTGCCACGGTATAAAGCATTTAAAACAATAGTTACCACGCTTACCTTTCCCCAAGCGCGGCCATGGGCACGAGGCAGCCACCGGGAATGACGCCTAACACAGGTAAAACGGCACGCCCCTTTTATACCTTAATCAAAAGTCCCACACCAGCTGACAATTACCTGTCAATCCTAAAACGACACGTGACCAGCAGACACGTACTCGGCTACAAATACATGGAGCGTTTAGAAGAGCTCGTAGCCCCGACCCGCCGCTACATATGTCAGTGTAACCATTTAAATACCCCATATAGCAGAAATATAGATAGTAACACTTTTCAGGTATGACACTATCACACACTTCATGGTAGTCACCACACAACCTACTACGTAGAAGTTTTTTCGAAATTCTGTTCCTGAACAATTTCCAATCTTCGACACAGAATGATATGTGACACGTCATTTGTAAATCCTCCACAAGAATCCGCATACAAATCCTCTGCTCGACATCCATTGAAATTCTTGAGCATCCGTCAGATGTTTAAGAAAACGCACCTTACTGAGAGGTTTTGGCCTTATTGGCGCACAGGTTATTTTAGGATTAACACAACTGATCTGTGTAGGCGTGAAAAGTCTCTTCCTACCATTTGTACCCCTTCTCGTATCTTCCACTGACATAGACCATGTGTCCTCCGTTGTCGTAGACCATGAGTGATCCATTGACGCAGACCTGTTATCGTCTCAAACACTGTTCGGTGTATATACACGAGCGGCATCATAGAACACACTCCCCTGAAATGTTCCAAAACAATACATCTTAGAAAAACGATCACCGCACTGAATAGCTGCAGGGCTACAATGTCCCTACAATAAATGAAAGATGTGTCAGTTACTCTTTTTTTCATTTCCCACTTCTCCAGAGGAAGGGGAACCCCCTGTTGTAATATATTTACCATATGGCTGTAGGGGGATAGGGTAAGTTGTGTCCCCCACCGGCACCACTGGCCCCACCGGCCCCACAGGATCATATATCACTGTCAAGGGGGGCCATAAATCAACAGGGTCGTCAATCATTTTGATTGACAGTTTGACATAAAGTGTAGGATATATACTACTCATGTAGGCATGGTTAGAAAAGAACATGTTTGTGCTCCCAGTACTCTGGATACATTCAGTGTGGAAGTGCTCTGCCTCTGTGTTCATATTAACTTCTAATTTTAATACCTCTAATAAATTTATTTTCAACCTAACCTCTATATGCTGTATTTGTCACATATGGTCTCTTACCACTGAAATTTCACATTTATAATTAAAAACACATTAATAATAGAACTCAAATGCTGAAGTGCCCATTGGCTTTATGCCATGGTTTATTAGCAACACATTTTCTGTTCTACACAGGGAAAAGTACTGGAATTATGATCTGTGTTACTTAAAATATATACGATTACCACAAAAAATATGTGATAAACATTTAATTTCCTTTATTCCTTTATTGGAACCACTTAAAATTGGTCCACTGTATAGTATGTCACGGACTGATCCTTCACTGTTTGCCCAGTGTAGCTTGATGGAAGAACCCAAACGCGGTGTAGCACGTAAGAGTTTGGTAATCAAGCACTTTGCTATGAGAACGCTCTCCACAGAGTCGAGATTCCCACCGGAATCCACGTTCTCACTCGCACACACAGTCAGGGTAATATACGGCTTTAGAAAGAGAGTACTCACGGTACCGTTGAGTTGGACAGAGATGAGTTTGGCTCGGGCAAAGCAAACACAATGACTGAGCAATGGAGTACCTTCACTTCCGGGTTAAATACCGTGTGACGCACTTCACTTCCGGTTCCACGTGCGCGTCACGGACTGGTGGGCGTGACATAGTATTACAAATGGCAGCCCATCTGTTGTCACGGATAGTTAGCTACCCTCTACCCCATTCATCTTTGGTCATTTTCTGACCACAGGACAACTGACAAGATGTTTAGACAGATATTTTCATGTTTTGGACATGGATTGTGGATCACTATTAACACAGCAGTGTCGTGGGAAGGTGTATTGAACTGAAGGTATAGAGTGTATCAGTCACAATGTGTTTATGGCCAGGCAGTCTAAGGTCAGAAACAGACCACTGATGAAGGGTTGGAGGATGGCTAACACAAACTGTCCGTCAGTAGATAACTAAATATTCTTACTACATTAGAATGGAGGACCTACAGTTACACTTATTCAACCCCCATTGCAAATTAGGTGTATTGGTAAAATTTACAAACTTTCAGCTGTTTGCAATAAACAAGAACAATTTAAATAGCTCAACACAACAAATATTACAAGTGGTTTCTCCATGTTCAACACAAAATGTCACTTTTAATGACTACTGCAGTCTCAACGTTATTCAGCCCCTTAATGACAAGCGTCTTTAGTACTTAGTAGAGCACGCTTTTGCTGTTTTGACCTGCTGCAAACATGGTGCATAGCCAGACACCAGCTTCTGGCAGCATTCCTGAGGAATTTTATCCCATTCTTCATGGGCAGTGGTCTCAGCTCACTAATGTTCTTGGGTTTGTGTGCTGCGACTGCTTTCTTCAAATCCCACCAGAGATTTTCCATGGGGTTCTAGTCAGGCAACTGTGACGGCCACTCTGGAATCTTCCAGGACTTTTTCTGAAACCAAGCCTTGGTGGACTTTGAGGCATTGTCCTGTTGGAAGGTGCAGTGACGCCCAAGCTTCAGCTTCATCACAGACGGCATGCCATTTTCTTTTAAGATTTCCTGATACTTGATTGAATCCATCTTGCCCTCCACACGCTGCAGGTTTCTAGTGCCAGAAGAAGGAAAGCAGCCCCAGATCATCACCGAGCCACCACCATACTTCACTGTAGACAGGGTGTTCTGTTCAGCATATGCTTCATTCTTCCTCCTCCAGACATACTGCTGATCCACAGGCCCAAAAAGTTTCAGTTTTGTTTCATCACTCCACAGAACAGAATCCCAAAACATCTGTGGCTTATTTATATGGTTTTGAGCATACTGGAGCTGACTTTTCTTGTGCTTTTGGGTCAGTAGTGGTGTTCGTCCTGGAGTTCGGGCATGGAGCATTTAGTATACGTCTTACTTTGGAAACTGAAACCTCAGTGCCTGCTGCCACCAAGTCTTGCTGCAGATCTTTTGCAGTCACTTGAGGGTTTTTGGCCACCTGCCTCCTCAGAAATTAGTGGCAGCTGTTAAAAGCTTCTGTGGTGGCCTAGGGTGCAAGACGCCTCCTGCTCTACTACTTAATTTTGAACTATTTGCTGGTTTAAAGCCACACAGCCCTTGGCTATCAATACACCCTTTAGGATCTCTGGAGGCAACGGCAATAGAAGAGACAGCACACCCAAAAAAATATTTTCCAAAGGTTTATTGGGGCTCAACACAGTTTTTCCCTTCGCGCCGAGTCTCCCTCCCAACTCAGGTATACCCCCACCCCGAGTGATACAGTTTCAATAGTTAGATTTCAAGACTAACCACAGCAAAGTGTGTTACCAAACAAACCACAGATTGTGTGTGTTCAACACACACAATCGAGCGGATTAGTACACAGCAGTCTGGTGATAAAGGTACAATAACACAGACGTAAGCGATAGGGAATAACAAAAAGAAATCCTTCTTCCCCAAAAAACCTATCAAAGAAAAACACAAACTCTGCGGAACAGCTGCCCTGGCTCCCTGGTGCTGCAGACCTCTAGGACTTTTCCCTCGCTGTTGTCCAACTTCCCGATGCTGGCGTTGAGGCCTCGCGCCTCCCTCACGGCCTGCGCAACCCCCTCGTCAAGGGTCGATAGCCCTAAAAGAGTCCCAGGGCGCTGCCTGAGGGAAAAAATGTTTCAAAACAAATGTCACTTGTAATATTAGTTATGCTGACCTATTTAAATTGTTCTTGTTTGACTTGTTTATTTCAAACAGCTGAAAAGTTGTGTATTTTACCAGTACAACTAATTTGCAATGGGGGTTGAATAATTTAGAGTGCAAATGTACAAGGGAAGTTTATTATAATAAACTGGCTAATAACTGGAGATTGAATACAACAGTCCTGAAGAATGATGATACTCTCTGAAACATCTAATGTCAAGATTAAGGACATTTGTGGGTTATTTCCTTCTTACACAGATATTTCACTGTGAAAGAAGTCAAAATGTCCTGTGTTTTAGTCCAAGCATAGCACTGAATATACAATGACATTGTACCACAACTAATACAATCTAAAGTTTATCTTATAGAGGACGTAATTAAAAGTTTTTCCATTAATCCCCTTGCTGGATGTTCCTTTTGCTGAAGCAGCAAATGATGGTTGAACCAGAGCGTAGACTCCAAATCAGTAGAGTTATTTCTCTTGTTGCAGACTTCCTTGGCAAGCAATGATCAAGCAGTGGGATAGATCATTTTCAGCACAATGAATTTAAATCTCTCTGTGTCTCTCTTTCTCTCTAACTCTCTTTACGTCAGCAGACTCATTAATAAGAAGCTGTCTCTGCTGGTGCCTAGTCTCTAGAATCAATAGGATCAGATCATGGGTGATTCTATCAGCTAAAATGTGTGTTAAATTTCTGTTATCACAGAAGAGTTATAAAGCAGGCTTATGCGTTTTGAGACTGTGAGGCAGGGCTGAACAATATTATGAAAAAATCACTAATGATACTTCATGTATATTTTAAATGCAAAGCAGTTGTGGAACTGGTCTGTAACTTGCTCACTCACTTGCTTTCACATTCCTCCACTCATACACTCACTCATTCGTTTTTAGTCATTTGAAAATTCACCCACTGTTGAAATGTACATGTGCAAGCATCACCCAAAACAAACAGCTGGCGGTATACACCTTAAATGAAATGAAGTCGACATTCCCCAGCTAAGGGTTGCTAATCTTGGATCCTGGGTGTTTCTTTGACGCCACCCACCTAAATATTGCTGCAGACTAAGTATACCCCTTCATGACTATTTTATTCCCTAATGGCAGTGGCCTCTTTTTGCCACACTACAAAAATTCAGGAATGATTTGAGAAACATGACAGATTTTAAGGTGTTGACTTGGCCTCCAAATTCCCTAAGTTTCAATCCAATCGATCATCTGTGGGATGTTCTGGACATACCTGTTTGATCCATGGAGGCCCCACCTCACAACTTGCGGGACTTAAAAGATCTGCTGCTAATGTCTTGATGCCATATGCTATAGTACACCTACAGAGGTCTTGTGGAGGGGGACCTACACAATATTAGGCAAGTGATTTTAATATTATGGCTACTATCCAATGTATATGCATCTCCAGAAGTGATCGGAACCATAAGATAGCAATCTGTCTCCAGTGCCTCTCAGCTACATTTACCCTTGGCTTTTTAACGGCCTGAAAGTGATTCAGTCAGTCTGAGATGGGGGAAGTGGTTGAAGTGAAAATAGGCTCTAATGTGTACAAAATCTTCTTTATCAACAGTGTCAGTATGGGAATGAACATCATGCACATCTGGGCTCCACTGATATCAGAGATACTGCAGAAATCCTGCTGATTTCAAGCTTATTCAACTGAGGTTTGATGAGATGACTCCTGATGGAGAGCAGGTGGGACACCACAAAAATGGGGAAAGTGCCAAGCAATCAAAAATTCTCCGAACAAGAAATGCACAAAAAGAAGAGAGAAAAGAAGAGAGTGTGAGAGAGAGTGGTAGCAGATAAAGGTCACTGCTGCATTGAGAGGCAGTTCAAACTTGTCACTGCCAAAGGAACAAGTGAATCACAGTTATTTTGGTCCATGTGCAGAACCATTTTGAGTATAGAATTTTCATTGATATTTGTTGACATACACCCACTGAGTGCTCTTTCACTGACGACCACTCATAGATACACACACACACACACACACACACACACACACACACACAAACATGAACATGTACACACATAGACACACACAGAAATCAATACAAGCATGCAGTTTCAATCACAATTCAGACTACACATGTAATTTTACGCACAGCAAGTGAGGGAAGCAATCCTAGCCTGACTGTATCAAAATTAGACAATCAAATAAATGTGAAGAGAGTAAAAAACATTGCTGTTGCAATTTCAGTGTCGTATGACTTGTCTTCTCTAAAAAGCAAAATTACTTGGAAAATGCTCTCAAAATGACTAGAGGGGTCTACCTCAGTTAGACGGCTGTCCCTGATTGGTCAGAATCTCAGCTCTAATTGGGAGCTGTTTATGAAGTGAAATGCCAAATTTAAGGCCTATTGGTAATCATTGCCAGCTCATTTACCTGCATTGTATGGAGGTGCTAAAAATCAAGCTGACCAATGTCGTTAGGGTTGCAGTCCTAAACAATGGTGGCAGAGCACAAAAAGTTATATAACAGTGGTGCATTCCAATTGAACTGGTAAAGTCAGAGGACCTCACCCACACTGACCTCAAAATCCAAGATGGCTGCTCATGCATCAACAGTAGTAAAAGCTGGCTAGCTGGTTTTCTAAACTTGACGTACTGGAACATGGTCAACTTGGGTGTGACATCATTCCCATCTCCTACTTTCCACTTCTGAGATATGTGGAATGCAGCGCAAGCAATGCAAGTAACGCTCAACAAGTCATTTGTTTCCATATGCTAATTTCACCCAAGCTTCTTTATTGCTTGATTATGACAAATACATCGTGCAAAGTGAGCCACCTGGCAGACAAAGTGGCAGAGTACTCCACTGTGCATTTATTCTTCAGTGTACTGTTTTACAGGGCACAACACTGCATCACTTTTCCATTCCAACCAAAGTACTGCGTTGTCTGGCTATGAGTTCTGAGAGAATGTGCAATTGACCTGTACATTCTTTGCATTTCTAAGTATGTTGCACAAGCTTTATGAAACATAGCAAACTTCCATTTAGTGTAATATATGTATAATTTGTTGAATAACCATGTTACTGATGGCAAACTCCAACCTAGCTAATTACACTTATAGTGCCAGTCAAATGTTTAAACACACTCATAAATGGGTATAAATGTTAGTGTTATATAGTAGGCTTGTGCGTTTTAAGACTGTCCGGGAGGGCTGAACAATATTATGAAAAAATGACTGATACTTCATGTATATTTTAGATGCAAAGCACCTGGTGGAATTGGTCTGTAACTTGCTCTGCCACTTGCTCACACATTCATCCACTCACACACTCACTCACTCCCTCATTCATGTTTAGCAGTCTAAAAGTTCTCCGCAGGGTGTCAAACTGTTATTTCCAACCTGCCTATTTACAGTTACAGTACCAGTCAAATGTTTAGACACACTCATACACGGACTTACTTTGTTTTTACTGTCATTCTGAGACCAAAAATGTTCTTCTTTTAGAAATCTCCTCCTTGCCTTGATAGAGCTTTACACAGTCTTGTTCATTCTCTCAAGCAGCTTCATGAGGAGCCACCTGATGTAATGTTTTGCCCTCGTCTTGTCCTCATGTCTTGTCCTTGAGTCTTGTCTTTGTTTTCATTAACGTTTTACATGTGCTGTTTTCTGTGCCGTGTTCTGCTTTTGTTGTGCACCTGTATTATTTCTGACCCCATCTAGCCCCCATGTGTTCCATGTGTCTGTATAAGTGCCCCTGTGTTTCTGTCTGTGGGAGTCTGGTCTCTGTGTCACTTTATCTGCCTCTTGCATTGCGTTGTCTTTCATGTGTTAAGTTCCTCAGTCATGTCAGTTTCCCTGTGCTTATTTAGTGCTGTTTCTTGTTTTAATTAATTTTTTGTTTTAGTGTTTTATCTATTGCTTTGATTTATTTAATAAAGTCTTATCAAACTTGGGTATTACATCCTGCTTCCAATGCCTCCCATCATTACACCCGAGAGACTGTTCCAACAGCACTGAAGAAGATGTTGTTGCAGGAAAACACTTATTAGGGTGGCATTTAAAAATGTTTGTTTGTTTTTGTTTTATTTAAACATTTTGGGAATGATTTCAAATTTACACGTGAACTTCACTGTTTTTATTTCTCCAAATCGAGGAGAAATCTAGTACCTAGTATCTGGTAAAAGAAAGGAAGAGAGAAGAAGAGCGTGAAAGAGAGAGAGGTAGCAGATAGGGCAGTGCCAGAATTATTTTGGAATGATTTCATCAACTTCACTGTTTATTTCTCCAGATTATGTGAACTGTAAAGTTACATCACATTATAAATATATATATATATATATATTAGGGGTGGGAATTTAACGCGTTAATTGCGATTAATTAATTTGAAAAAAAAAAAA